>JAYJLV010112895.1:0-11148 GCA_036873485.1 Torymus texanus | reverse complement strand
ATGTATTTCGCAGAGAACGCAGGGACGATATAAAAGTTTCATATCGAGTACACTATATACCTATGGAACACTGTGCGATAACTATCGTTACACCGCGTATAGTTTTTCTCTCTCTCTCTCTCTCCCTCTCTCTCTTTCTCTCTCTCTCCCTCTCTCTCCATCTCTCTCTCTCTCTCTCTCTCTCTCTCTTTCCTTTTGCTTAATTAATGCCGCGAATTATAACCCGGCTATGAGTGACCTTGGAATTCCTGGAATTCTTTGTTTTGTGAAAAAATATGTATGTGTATGTATAGGTGGGACCGGTATATATCCGTCTAAAATGAGCGATAAAGTTATTAGAGGCAAGGCTGCATTAAAGGAGTACGTGTCACGATATCGTATTAGAACCGTTGGCACGCAATAGGGCGCTCGAATGTGAACGTATAGGCTTTTTTTTGCTATTACGAATAGTCATGACTTTAACTGTGCTAAGTGATGCGATTAGGAGTTTAATGTTGTTTTAAGGCGTACAATATAGTTTATTGTAGTATATATATACGGTTATAATTGAATAAATGGCTGATATAAAACGATTTGAACTGAAGTATTATATTAATTTTCGTATAGGAGCGTTAAGGCTTAGTTCTATAAAATTAAGATTGAATCATACTTGAAAAGAACGCTTGAAAAGTTTTAATTGAAATGAACTGTCGTGCAGGTGTATTTTTTTAATAAAATATTACGCTATTCTGAAATCAATGTAGGTAAACATAAGCTATAAACTTTTAATTATAAATTTCTATATCTATAGTATGAAGTTTATTTTTTATGTTTTCCAGTAAAACAAGCATGTATACTTCGCACTCTTTTTTTTTAATAAAGCGAGTCGAATAAAGTTATTAACTAAACTTTAGAAAGTTATGTTTTTATTAAACAACGCACATTTTTTGTAGTACATAAAAATAAAATATATTATATTACGAGTTTAAGTGATTTTATGGGATGATAACTTTGATTTATTGTTTCATTTTGTACATATGTATAATTCTCGTTGAAATACATTTGACATTTATTTTAATCATTGCAGAGCCGAACTGTAGAGGTCAAAAATAAATTTATTAGGTATCGCCATGCTTCCGTAGCTATTCATGTAAAAGACAGCATCGTGAGTTTACTGATAACTGTGGATGTTACGTTATATATATATATAATCACGCGGAAATCACGGTACGTTAACCGTGAATTATAATATGGTGCAAGTTATATTTAATAATATGAACTTTAAAATGTTGAGTGAAAATTCTGTATATAAATAAATCATATCTGGGTAACAGATTTTAATCAATTTCACGTGATGAAATAATGCAATGTGGATTATTGAAAAATCATTATTTTAGTTTCAATTGAATCTTTCAATATTTGATAATATCATATAGAATTTACTTGACATTTTCAGTGAGCTCCAGATTTATAAAAAAATCTCTTTGGTTCTTAAATAATTGTTTAAATAACAATATAGACTGATAAAGTAGCAAAACCATATTAACAAATTGGATAAGAATTATAAAAAAATGTTACATCTGCGTATATTAACATTACCAATATTGTTGATTCTTCGGATATTTCTTATTAATTTCTATTGCGGATCAGGATTAGCCTTAAAGATTAAAAATCTTCCAAAGTCAGTAACTAAGGAAGTGTTGAAAAGAAAAGTTTTTATCTCTCATAGTATGGTCGACTTAGCCGTTCACTTTTTCTGCGATTAACAAGAAGAGTGATAGCTTCGGCGCAAAACGAGAGAGAAAAGAACAGCGCGTCGCAAAAGATTTAAGATAAAAAAGACACATTTTATCACTTATTAACGTTACTCGGAATACTAATTCCCTGCGACATATCGTTTTATACGTTCAACCAACAAAACGCTACGAAAATTGCTTATATACCCCAAAAAAAAGCATTTAATTTTTCACCTCCAAACGTTCAACAGCGCAACAGTATATATATATGTAGCTTCGCTAAAAAGCCATTCATATCCACACGGACAGTCGGACAGACGCGCAGAACCGAAAAACCGCACAACACAGCTAATACCTATATATATATATACGCGAGATGAAAAATCTCGCAACAGGCAAAAACGTAAATACAGAGAGAACGTGCGCAAGGACGCTTGCATGGCCCAGATGAGAAGGAAACGCGAGACTATAACTATAAACGAGGAAAGAAAAAAAAAAAGTGGACCTCGCGGAAAGTCAAAACGAACCATAAATAAACGTTTATATACACCAGTCTACATTCACGCACGTGCTGATAATCCGAAATTCTTGGTCGTTCCGGTATACAAAAAAAAAGAAAAAGAAGAAAAACCCACGTGTGTATCTGTATTTCTTGGCGTTCTTATATAGGCGTAGAAATACACAGCTCTCCGGAGAATCGTTACGTTACACGTGTTCGGGATATAGTGTATATACTGTATATATACGTATATATATCTACGGATGTACCTTAGACCTACACTGAATGGACGACCACGTCGAGATGTATATTATACGTACGCTAGTAGCACGAGTATATATGTGGTAAGGGGAGGGGAAAAACGCCGACGGCTCCATTTTCCGCCTCGTTTTTTTTTTGTCTTTTCGGCGCGTGTATGAACCCGAGCGGAAATGAGAGCAGTAAGTCGTATAGTGCGCGGGCGAGAGAGAGATAAGAGAGAGCGAGACACACGGAAGTGCAAGGATGGACGAGTTATGTACATGTGGACGGGACTGGACTTTGGTCACGGGCTGTTTTGTTTTCACTCTTTTTTTTCTGGTTGTGGTTTTGGGGCAGAGGTGAATGATGTGTTGGTAGGATAGGACGGTGTGAAGTTTATTGAGTATATAAATCGTGAGAAAATAGTTTTTAATGGTTTTTTTTTTGTCAAGCGTTTGAAACAGTTTTAAGTGTACTTTTTGGTGGTAAATTGTAGCTGAACATGATTAGATGTGTTCAAATATATTTTGTAAAATAATTAATTAGATGTTGCTGATCGTTTAGTGATTTTGTATGAATGAATTATGTTTGTAAGGTGCAACGAGAGTAGTAACAGAATATTCAATTAAACAGATTGCTATAAGTGAATGAAATTAATTGAATTCCTATACATTATGCAATAATTTAGAGCTAGAGTCACGTAGGAAGGAAGTGAAGGTCAGCACGTTCTCAAAATATATTGATTTTGGGACGGGCAAAAGTTCTATACACGAAAGCTAAATAACGATAAAGTTGGCACTAATTTTTACAAAGTAAACAATAAATAGAAAAATATTTGCTCTATTTCATATACCAATACTTATAACAGCAATTCCCTCACACACCTATAGAAAGATCCCCCAAGAGCACGAATTACATTTCCATTTAATTATAATTCAAACACACAAAGAACCAACTATATAGTAACATTACAAAAACCCACCACCATCTCTTCATAACCTCATTAACCCCTTTCACAAGTGTTCTAAAAAAAGAGCATCACCTTCGCGAGAGAAATTGACCATCACACGGGTAGATCACTATAGACACGTGGCATCCCAAGTGGCTAACGAGCTCACACACACTATATATCTATACCTAACGGATAATCGGACTCGAAATTTCCGTCCATCCTCCCCACGTATCAGAGATAGCACACGTCCCGAATGCGCGTGACCGAGTTGTTTCTTTCTTGCGAAGAGGATATTCGTTTACCACGTGCTCAAAGGATCGGCGATTCGATAAAAGTAACGTATAGGGTCTAATACACGGGTGCAGTAGCGTGGAAGATAGAGAAAGAAAGTTGAGAGAGAATTTCCGGTTCGTGGGTGTGTCGGGTGTATAGGAAGAAGAGGGTGTTGGTGCGAGGGATTGAGTGGAAAATTCAGTTGCTTTGATTTCTGTATAGGTGTGAGAAGGAGGAAGAAGAGGATGACGGAGGACTGAGTTTGATGAGGGTGTAGAATGGGGAATTTTTTCATTTTTCGATGTGAAAGTGGTTTTGTTTTGGTATTTTAATGGTTTTAATGTGAATGCTAATGTTAATTGATGTTTTTAGTTTTGTTTATATCCAAGTGAAGTAGCAATCGAATAAAAACAAATGTACATAATTATTACAACAGTGGTCATTGTAGGCAAATAAAATCTGAATTTAAGCATTGTATTGGCAATTATAGATATCACAAATTTTCAGAACATTAAATCGAGTTCCAAAACACACAAAGAGAGCATATCCTTTGTCTTATCATGGCATTGACCCTTCCGTTAACAGTTCAAATCCACATTGTTTTCTTTTTCGTATATACACACACATACCAATCCGTTCGCTTGATAGGAATATACGGCTCTTCTGACCTTCCGCGCCGCTTATTGCACAAAATTACAGCTCAACAGATGCTCCAACGACCCGAGATCGCTATAATCCACTATACCCCTGTTATAGCCTCACAATTCACCAATAACCCCATAAATTCCAATCATCGGTCCCTAATTATATCCCATCGTCACCACTCACATCCAAAGGAAAAATAAGAAAAACAAACAAAACCATACTTTTTTTAAGCAAAAATCTCGATATAATCAGCAACACCGTATGCGATTTCGGGTACAACGCTGATCCCCCACTGGACTATCTGTAATTGACTTTGAATCCCGCGCGTGCGTGGTAGGTGTATATAAGCGATGCGAGGTCGGAAAATTACCCATCTGCCGGGGACAGCACGGAAGCAGCCGAGTATATGAGCAACAAATCAGGGTTTTAGGATCCGGGTTTAACGAACGTGTCGTGAAGAATTTTGCTCTTTAGTCAATTATAGCGATGTTCCTGAGGTCGAGGTTTGTTTAAATTGAGGGATAAATCTGGTTGAGGAATTAGAGACAGAGAAATAGAGCATGCTGTTATAAGGAATTTGTTAATGAGTGGGTTATCGGCTATTGTGTAAAATATTTAGAAACCTTTATTTAATATGAAAAATTAATTTTTTTTCGAATAATATATGTAGTAAAGTAATTGTATGTGCAATACTTACAACAATAAAAAAATAGAAAAGCATTTTTGTTAAATTTATACCTATGAAATATAATATGAATACAAAACTATATAAAAAGTAATTTTTTATTAGCGTTTCAAGAAATATACTAAGCTCTTAAAATTTAACGTTTTTGAGAATTAACTCGAGCATTTAGTTAGGAATGCCGAATTACATTTTAGTGTGCGTGATTTTATCGTAACCCTGAATTTTGCTTAAATTGGGTAATGGAGTCGCGTACATTAATCAAACTTCTTGGCGCAGAGCGGAAATGATTTACCTTAAAGTAAGAAAACATTAAGAGAATTTTCCCTCCTTATCTCTAAACAATCGCTCTACTAAAAACTTTACTCAAAATTATATGTAAAACCAACTGCCAACTTGAAAACGCCCTTTCATCATACAACTCCACACAAAACTATATACACGGTAATACGATAATCCAATTGCCGAACACTCCAAAAAATTTCCATCTAAAAAGATTCAACCACAAAACAATATACTCACCACACTCGAACGCTCTTATATATACCATCGCGACGTTATCCGTACACCCACTCACAGCCGTTACGAGCTCGCAACAACTGCATCCTATTTGCGCGAACGACTTTCGCATTTTTCTCACTTCGGTTACCTCTTATACACGCGCGCGTAGTATGTGTAAGGGTGCGGCGGTAGGAATTATACATGTATATAGTAGAGAGAAAACGAGCGCGATCGAACGTAAATTTATCGGGGATACGTGTCTCGAAAGTATAGTGAGCTGCTTATTCGTAGAGGATGCAGCAGCAGTGGTGGTGGTAGAAGCTTTTTTTTCGGGGATTGAATAGTTTTCGTTAATGCGGTTTTGAAAGGTATTGGGTGGAATTGAGAAAGGATGGGTGATGTTTTATGCAGGTAGTGGGTGGTAAAAGACGCTGGTGATTTTGAAATTGATAAAAAAGATTAGTGGTAAAAGATGGGTTTCGGATTTTTCAGTTATTGGTTTTCTATTTGTTTTCTTCTATTTTGTGAAAGATAATTAGGTCGACGTTCAATCCATGTTTAATTTTATACCAAAAGAAACACCTTTTCTTAGAAATGTATAATACAAATAATTATCAGAAACACTGTAGGACAATAATAATTTACAGAAACGCTAAAAGTAGATTTACGACGTCTTGTAAGATTTATCATCAAAATAAATTTAAAACCCCATTTCTTATGCTTAAATACAAAATTATTCTCTCTCATTTGCCTGAAAAACACAAATCACAAACTATAAACATTTTCATTTTTCAAACACTTCTCACCCAATCTCTATCTCTCCCACTCGTTTATTCTCGAATTTCGTAAAACGATATATTATAACCATCGCGTCGGTCATTTCTCACTCGTGTATAGCACGACACAGAGATAGAAGCATCGTACGATGAAATTAAAAGATCGTTATACGCTAGCCATGCTACATATAGTAATCCACTCGCACGGTTCTCTCGTGTATCCTCTCTGCATTAGTATACGCGGTATTACAAATGTACGATGGTAAACAACAAGTGCGCACTTCCGAGGGATTTTCACACCGAGCGAGCGCAAAATTACCTGAATCCGATTAAGCGAGTTTATACACATGCGGAAATTCCCGGATTGTTTTGCGCGGCAGATGTCACCAAAAAGTTCTCCTTGTCGTTGAACATCCATACGATGTTTTAGTTTTCAAGCAATTTCGGGTTCGCCGTTTTAAGGGTCGTATAGAGGGTAGAAGGGTGTTTGAGTAACGCAGAAAATTTTTAATTAGCATGAATTTTAATGAAATGCAAATTACAGTTGTACTTATATAATGAATCAAGTGTATGCGTTGGTATAAGTGTTAAACTATGCGTATGTATAACTGAGTTTTCTGGTTATCTATATATTACAATTTTCCAGTCATTATTAATATATTAAGCAAAACTATATACAGAAAAAGCCAAATAATTAGACCCAAATCAGAAAAGAATAGCCGCGCATTTGTTTCAATTAAAGAAACTACACGCTCGAAAGAAAACCTCGCCTCGCTCCTCTAAAAAGTTGAGCGTGCAAAATAACGAATTCACTCGGCTTTTCTCTCTCCCTTGCACCTCACCGCGTATAAATTACCACAATTTAAACTTCTTCTTCTTCTTCGTCCCCCGAATAAAGAAGTAAACTAACTCCACCTTCTTTTTTCAGGCTCACTCTATAGACGACGTGTCGTCCTCTCGGCTATCCTGATCTCTTCTCGTCAATATCCAGCTTATAGAGGATCGCGCCATGAGTACCAGCCAGCAACGTCAAACCCAGGTGGCGTTGTACGCCTCTGTAACAACTCAACTAACTTTAACAACTCTCCAACCTAGATAAAACCTAAACCAAACCATACGCTCAATTAATTCCTCTCAAAAAAAGGCTGTGTGGACAAATTATGCGCGCGACTCGCGACAGCGAACAACAACAACAACAACATGTCATCGTCATCAGCAACAGGAGCAGCGATTACATTATCAGCGATGGACGGGTTGAACATAAGTGCAGCTCTGGCGGATCAACCGCAACAGCAACACCACAGTGCCGAGCTGAATGTACCTTACGCAGCATGCGAGGTTCTCGTTGCTGTGTGTGCCGTTCTTGGCAACGGCCTCGTTATCCTTGTATTCGCCAAGGAACGCAAACTCCGCAGACGTACGAATTATTACATCATATCGTTGGCAACAGCCGATTTGTTAGTTGGACTGTTCGCTATACCATTCGCGATATTAGCGAGTATTGGGTTACCGACGAATTTACATGCCTGCCTGTTCACCGTGTCGGTACTCGTCGTGCTCTGTACTATCAGTATTTTCTGCCTGGTCGCTGTGTCGATCGATAGGTACTGGGCGATACTACATCCCATGGGGTATTCCAGGACTGTACGCACCAAGACTGCCATAGGTGAGATGTGATTTATTTTAAATGTATGTATAGTAGATGTATAAATTAAATATTAGTTCTAAGAGATGATTGTTGGTCTTGGATCTGATAGATATACGAGGCAGAGTAGAAAAGGCATAATTTATCAAAAGCGAAATTATAAACAATGATAAAACTTATATCCGTTAAATGAAAATGTTGTGTGATTAAATTATTCTGGAATTCGAACGTTTAATGATTATAGATTATGTAATAAATTTTTTATGACACTAGACGTGTCAATTCGCTCTGCTTATGCCTTTCGTAGACCAATCACATTTTACGTGTCCATTTGAATCGACCAATCACAGTCATTAGAGATGACAATCTTAAGTCCATCTTTTTTTTATATAGGATATTAACGGCAATTGCGGTTGTAATTTTTTTTAATAAAAGTTGTCCAATAAATATGGGTTAATATACAAGCGAGAGGAAAAACTTTTTTCATAACATTTCTACGGAATAGAGTGATGTGTGCAGTCAAAAAAGAAACTGAAACATAGATTTTCTTAATTGAATCAGGCGAGGGAAAGAATCAGCAGAACAGGACGAAACTTTGTTAGCGGAGCTACAAGCGGAATTGCTGAGTGGGAAAGATATGCAATTAAAACAAATTTAATAGTTTCTGTTTTTCGTATATAAGAGTGTAAAACTGTTTTTGTCACATTTGACAAATGTTATTGAATTATCTTTCGAAGCATTGTTTCCCGTACTAATGATAAAAAAAATAAAAATAAAAACGTACTTTTAAAATTATAACGTAGTAACATTTGTTAAAATTACACTTTTTTCTAATTCGCTATTTTTGGAGAATTGTATTAATAATATTTTATTAAAATAAACATTGACTAGTATTCATTCAATATTTTTGTATAAAATAATTTATATTACATTCCTTTCTTCGATAAATATAACGTTTATTTCTTTTCTGAAATGCATAGGGCTTCTTAACTGCAGGATCAATGCAAGATACAAAAAGCTCTTAGAAATAAATATACGATCCCTCTCAATGTAAAATACTTCCGAAATAGAATATAACTATTCACTATCTTTTGAGATATAAGTCAATGCTATTGTTTCCCCTGCAGTTTCATGTTTCATCGTCTACAAGCTTCTAATCATCAAATGATTTACATCTATACCTATATCACTAGAAATATATTTGATTTCATTAACAAACGAATAAATAAATAAGATTGTTCATATTTTTAACATTATACTATATCTCACTGAGTTTTGACGCTTGAATATACAATTACTTTATAAATTGTACGTAACACACAACTACAGTTCATTAGTCAGACAAAGGTTCGTGTACCTCATTAATGAAGTAGCAAATTGCGGGAACAAAAGAAAATGATTCCATAAAAGATAGTCTCGGTTAATATATTCTTGTTAGACTACAATTGCGCGTAGGGCACATAAAGTTATATATACGGGATATAAACGCTGTATCAAATAGCCTATTAAATGTTTACAAGCTCGTATATTTGTATATATCGATTGAGCGTCGCCAATATTCTTCTGCAATTGTAAAAAGCTAATACACAAAAAATTTTTCCTATAACTCTTCAATTTTAAATCTTAAAACTTATAATCCAACAAATAATTCACTGACCATCCATCATATACATCACACTTATTAATATTACTCACACATCACTCGACCGAACCAGCAAGTTCACACCTCCCTTTTCATCTCTCCGATATTTCACAACCAACTTAATCTCCATTCTTACTTCGTCCTCACGATGCGTAACATAATTCACGGCAGGACGAATTGCAAAAGGATATCCATATTCGGCATGAGCAAGCACATCGTACATATCCTCCCTCTTCGTGTTTAAACGTGACCGCTTCTATATATCTATATACATATATACGTGCGCGGCTGTTCACGACGCCATGTGTCCTCGACCTCAAATTTATTATCGGATTAGTGAGTATAGCACACGGCGTTGCGAAATGAAGATCAAGAGCAGACGCACGTGAGCGCTGTGATATCGTCCACTTTATGCCTCGTCTTCTTATTAATAAATTGACGGCGTAATCTGCGCGTGTTGCACGAGAGCATCATGCGTGAATGAGAGAGAAAGAAAGAGAGAGAGAGAGAGAAAAATTGGACTTTCAAAATGGATCTTTCATTTTTCTTCATTCGGATGGTTTTGAAAGCTACGATTGATTTTAATTAAAAGCGAAGAAGGTATAGTATGTATATATAATGGCGATTTGAGCGCGTGGAGGGTTAAAACTATAGTTGTATATGATGGTGGAGATTGAAACGATCGAGAAAGAGGAGGAGGAGCAAAAGCAGAGGCATTGTATATAGTCTGATGCACGGAGTTTGAAGTGGATGAGAGGAAGTTTCAAATTTCTTTTGCTTAAGCTTCGCGTGCGGTGAGAATGCGCCGTTCTCCAAGTTTTGTTATATGAACATTTTTTAATCGTATAGTGAGATGCAAGAAGATGGTTATATGAATTTGTTGAGAAGTTTTGTAGGTATTAAAATGAAATAGTTTCGTTCGACGTTTAGCTGGAGGCATAGTGTATTTTTTTTTTTTTTAATAAAGAACGATTTGAATAATTCTTAGATAATTAAGGTTCAGGCTTCGGTTCATATCGTCTTTTTAAGTTTTATAAAGTGAATTTTTTTTATGTTGATTAATTAGTCGTACTATAATGCAATATTTTCACTGTCTCCAGAAACATTTCATAATCACAGAAATAAAATATACTAACTAACTTAATTTCTAAATATCTTTAGAAAATATAATTACCATCGACACTATAAAGATGTAATTTCAGAAAAATATGCTAGATCATTTGATTAAAGAGAGAGAGAGAGAGAGAGAGAGAGAGAGAGAGAGAGAGAAAGAGAGAGCGAGGCAGAAAAGATAAACGAAATAAAGTAAACAACGAAGAAGAAAAAAAAGTTTCACGCTGCAGTCTAGGAATTCCGCTTATAAGTGTAAGCAGCGCTATATCGATTTCCATCTATTCAATTTCCCAACGGGACGTACGTAGATTCGAATTTCATTCGCGGCGCGTGCTCTCTTCTGTCAAGTGACACGCCGACACTCGGTTTCTTGCCTGATTACCATAATTTCCCCTCCATCTTGCACTGGCAGAATCTTGCGCTATAGATCTATATATCTAGTTTCGTCATATTTCAAATCCTACA
>JAYJLV010112884.1:0-11150 GCA_036873485.1 Torymus texanus | reverse complement strand
ACTAAAAGTAAGGTCATATTTGAGATCAGCCCATCAAAATACATAAGGATATGATAGTCAGTGCTCTGGGTTTGACCTCTTTCTTTTTTTGTGTGGCTGTATAATGATTAATATCGAATACGGTGTATTATATTAATAACATTATTATACGTAAAAATTTCATTCTATTTGTTGAATGTGTTTCTTTATGATGAGGTTAAAGAAATCAGAATAAATTTGAACATTTGGGTTTTAGTTGTACAATTAAACTTGGAAAATTTCTTACATGGGCCCACAGTTACTTGTTATATATTTCAATAGCTGTGGAAAGGAAAAAGCTGCCGATGAAATCTAGTTGGTCCGAACCACAGGTTTTTGTGTTTACATTTCCTCACCGAACGAGTAGTCGATAGACTGCGTCAGTGGCTTCCGGTAACACCTAGACTGCGTGTTTGATGTGTTTCAACACCGAGACGCAATAAGCTACATAGCGCGCCACCTAGACTCCGTCATCGGCTACCGGGTACACCTAGACTACGTGTTTAATGTGTTTCACCATCTGGAGGCAAAAAACTATGGAGCGCACCATCTAGACTCCGTCACCGGCTATCGGGAACACCTAGACTACGTATTTAATGTGTTTTAACACATAGAGGCCAAAAACCTCGGAGCGCTCCACCTAGACTCCGTCATCGGCTACCTCAGCTAGACGACGTACTTTATGTATTTCAACACCTAGAGACAAAAAATATTAAAACGAGCGCTGCTCTCTCTCCCTCTCTCTCTCTCTCTCTCTCTCTCTCTCTCTCTCTCTTTCTCTTTCCACCGATGAGTGCCGCCACATGTCTGTGGGGGCCTACATATTCGCTGTTCGCTGTATATTATAATATGTGTATACGCTGGAAGTGTCGTCAAAGCTGCAAATCGGCAAACCGGATGTGGGAATAACAGGGCGAAAAGTCGGAAAGGAAAACGAACGTAAAATAATTCAGTTATCTGTATCTTTTGAACGAGATAATATTTTTACTCAAAACTTTTTGTGAACATATACATAAACGGGGACTTCATGATTATCTACTTTTGGATTAATATATAAATGCAATTTAGAAACGCAATGAATAGTTGAAAATCTTGGGCGCCCATTTCAATGTATATCATCACGCGGTCACTCCTTAAGGCTCTTTCTATACTTGCCTTCGGAGCGCGCCCGCGCTCCTTGATTTAGCAGGTAATTAACAGGTAATTTATTCTATTTATTTGTTATGTTACTACCGCATTTGTATTCTCTGCAAAGCTTATACTGATGAGTATACTCTTTTATAAATAGATATTTTCGTTAAAAATGCAAATGGTTAGATGCAGACCGCTTACCCGGGCTCAAATAAAAGATCTGGAATAGTAATACGACTTATTTATTGTTTCAGGTATACAAAATTGTGGTAAAAATGCACAGTTGCAAGAAAATCATAAAAAAATGCAAAAAAGCGTACGAGGACAATTTTTTCAAAACTGAGGGTTTTATAATTTTTGTTTTTTTAAACGGTGAGATCGTGTTCTTTAAGATCTTTAAAATTAGTATCATAGAACATAAAAAAATTGTTTTCTTTGCACAACTCCGGTCCTTTATGGACGATTTTTCCAAAAACCACTATATTTAACCTATTGTTTAAGGGGAAAAAGTAAATGTGGCCCAATACTAATATTTTTCTTTGGAAGGTAATTACATTAGCTTTAAAACGCACTTTCATTTATATAAAAATCTTGCTTATATCGAAAGCCCTACGATTAATTCGCACCGATTTTCCAAACCGTACACTGTGTGGTGTCGGCAAGTAAGGAGCTCCCGGATCGGGGGGAGTCGAAAATGCACAAGTGTCATTCAAATACACCAGTCAAAACTGCCGTGTGTTTAATATATGAGGAAGTGAACGTAGCAATTGATTTTAATAAATTAAGAAACATTACATATTTAAGTAATATCCTAGTAATTTGCCAATCAATTTGGAACATCTAAATCTAACCTCAAAACCAACCGTCCACGTGCTGACTGAGTACGCGAGAGTACGTATAGCACCAACTAAAGCAGGCAAAGAGGAACAAATAAAGGAGGAAATTTTGAGTGAAATATCAAGTGATTAGTCAAGACTTCAAACGATTGTATTTAATATCTGTGAGGAATGTACTATACAAGCCTCCTATGGACGCTTTGCCTACAGTAAGTCTTTTTATACTTGCTATAAGCCTGACTGCTTAGTCAGCGTGTACTTCACTTGTATCATGGCATTTTGTAAATTCTACATGCATTCCGTTGAATGTGAGATTCAACAGGTAAATTATTCTATTTATTTGTTAAGTAATTACCGCATTTGCATTCTCTGCAAAGCTTATACTGATGAGTATACTCTTTTATAAATAGATATTTTCGTTAAAAATGCAAATGGTTAGATGCAGACTGCTTACCCGGGCTCAAATAAAAGATCTGGAATAGTACTACAACTTATTTATTGTTCGAGGTATATAAAATTGTGGTAAAAATGCACAGTTGCAAGAAAATTATAAAAAAATGCAAAAAAAAACATACAAGAACAATTTTTTTTCAAAACTGAGTGTTTTAAAATTTGTTTGTTATTTTGAACGGTGGGATCGTACTTTTCGTTCCAAAATCTATAAGATTAGTATAATAGAACACTATAACAAATTCTTTTTGGACAAATCCGGTCCTTTATGAACGTTTTTTCCAATAACCACTATATTTAACCTATTTTTTAAGGTGAAAAAGTAAATGTGGCTCAATAATAATATTTTTCCTTGAAAGGTAAGTACATGATGGCGAACGATTAATTTATTACTAACGTTTAATCTATAAAATACCATACACACTAATTTTTTAAAAAATTTTACAATAGTTATTGATTATAAATATACAAATTTTAGGTAAAAATAAATGAAAATTTAATTAACTAAAAAGGATTGTAAGTTTTAGAATTGTCAATAATTTTAAGCAACACTATTTAAAACTTTAAAATAAATAATACCGACAATTATAATAAATTATCAGTTATATTTCTAAATATTTTCACCTGTTAGTAAAATTTTATTACTGTAAATATAGACCAATGAAATTATCCATAAAATTGTCTTTTTAATATTAAAATTTGTTAGAACTTGTAATGGGATGCATTTCCCGCCGGATGCGCTCAGCTATTAAGGGTTCGATTGGGAAGAGAAAGTGTAGCGACAAGATTAATAGATGGAAAAAATGAATTTATTAAATGAAAAAAAAGTAGATACAAAAATGTAGATTAAGCGCAACAGATAAACAAACAAAAGAGTTGCCCCGGTGCGACTAATTACTTGTAATGACTTACAACTAGTTTACTACTATTCTAATGCTTACAAACTATTATTATCTAAATACCCGGCTTATATACTACGGTGTACAGGTACGGGAGAGACGGCCCAGGAGTACCTGCGGTCATCTCGGACGGGAGAGGTTCCAGAAGTACCTGTGGACCTTCAGGAGCGGGAAACAGACCCGGAGGTACCCGCGGTATGACGGGGGTAAGGATCCTGGAAGTACCCACGGATGCCCTGGGAAATAGTCCGGAAGTACCCGTGACTATTATGGTCCAAAAGTGCCTGCGACCGTTCACTTCGTCCGGAAGTACCCGCAACGAGTGTGAGTAGCACTCGAAGCTCAGCTTCCTATTCTTGTCACAGAAGCTCCTGCTGACAAGAGTAGACCCAGAGCTTAAGATAGTGGGAGAAGTACCTCGCCACTGCCCCGAGCGAACTGACCTATCCAGCCGGGCGTGGCTGTATTTATACCCACTGCGCGGTGGTGGGGGAAGCAGTCGCGGCGACTCGGCTGCCGCTCGCGGTGCTGTCTTGCGCATGCCCAGTTACGACCACAGCGACGGCGCGGCGTTGGTGTTGTGGCGCGAATATTTGAATAGTGACAATCTTATTATGATGATACCTAGTAATGTAAAATTAAAATTTAGTTGTAAAATTATGATATACAATAGTATTAACAAAAAATGTAAATTGTAAGAATAACCTTCCGAAAAGAAGATAGAGCAAGAGAAATGGATAAACTTCTCTGTCTTTCTCGTCTTCTTTCCTTCTCGCACATATAGCTTTCTCTCTCGCTTCTTGAAGAAGATACAAGCCGCCGAAAAAAGCTGGAGAAGTGTATGTACGCGCTCTCTAGGCTAAAGCATATAGCTTTCCCCCAAACGAGAGGAAACTTCATCTGGAAGGGACACTAGCCTGTTATTATTTGACCAGAGCTTCTCACACCATTTCTCTGCTAGAACACAGGAAGGTAGGAAGAGAGCAAGAGATTTCCTACTCTTCTCAACTGGCACCTACAACTGTTGGATAATCATCATCAGAAAATCAACTCATTCGCTGCCGCAGCTCCCTGCCTGAAAGAGGAGCGAGAGCTTTAAAACACCGCGCGCGATGTTGTAACCCAGATCATTCCCAGGTCTCAATCTGTAAAAACTTTTAATAAAACTGAGTAGCTAGTGTGATAATATTATTGTCTAGGTAATTATTTACCGTCCCTAAGCGAGAATTTCAGAAGCCAAAAACGGCTATCCTGGCTTTGTTCATTCCTTTATTACACCCTTGTAGGCTGCGAATTCAAACCTTTGTATAAAGTTCTTATTGAACTACAGACCAAAACCACCCCACTTCATATTTCAACGCTGCCAAACTACAAAGTAAAGTTTCAGAAGTCGAAAATGGCTATCCTAACTTTACTTAGGTTCAATCGCGGATTCACCCTTTCTTTTTTCCCTTTTCTCCTAAATTAAACAAAGTTGCAGAAGTCAGAAAACGGCCTTGTTTAACTTAAATTTGATTAGCTTACTCCCCCGACTGTCTGTTCGAAACTTGACAATCGTTATAAATTGAACCTTGCCATATGAACCACAAAATTTATATTCATTAAAAAGAAATATATTTTTATTATTCTTTTTTTTGTAACATATTATTTTCATTATATTAACTCATTCCCTTTCTTATGTAATCGCATTAGATAGTTCTAGCCCTGGTAATAGACACTAGCCTGGCCAAAAAGGAAGCATAGGATTATTAATTCTATCCTAATTATAAACTTATGCGATTCTGACGTCACAAAGCAAGAAACCGGTGGAAAACATATTAGAAACTTTCACATCAAAAAGAAAAATATCTTTTATGCGTATTGTAATGAGATTAAATCCGGGAGTTATTCAATTCGAAGCGCAACTGCTCAAAATAATCATTGTTTTGGCATGACAATCCCGCGGAGGTGACGGTCTCCGGGAGCAGCTTAGGTAAAGGTTATGTAATAAAGAATAAACTTGGGTACATACAGAATAATAACAACATCTATTTTTTACGCCGAAGTATAATCAATATGCGTCGCGTTGCGCGCAGACAAGAGGAAGTCGGATCCGCTGCTTGGCGAGGACGGATCAATATAAATATTTTTGGTTGGGCCGGTAAACGAAACACCGGCCGCTCGATGCTGAGAATCAAAAATACAAGAACAAGTGATCGCAACACTGGTTCAAATACTTACATCTTTCAGCGCGTAACCGTTAACCGAACTGTGCGGATAGAGTTGGGAAGCGTCCTTCCCCGGCGCGACGATTGCCAATCCGCACCCGTACTGAAATACGACCAATATGCGCTGTCTGGTGACGACGCAGAATCCCGGAAATTGCTCCAACCATGGAGCCTGCCTAATCTCATTCGAAATTGAATTAGGCGCGACTTTGCAATGGCAATAGTTCCGCTCTTCCCCCAAGCATCTCGAGAATACATTACTCGAGCGATGTAACAAACTCTCGAGATGCACGAATTCGCGGAGGCAAGAGTCAAACGAGTTTGATAGAATACGAAGAGCCGAGATGCATATTTTTCGTATTTTATCCTCGAACCTCGTTATAGTATACGTAAGAATTATCATTGGTATAATTATAAGTTAACTCAATTGAGAAACTGACTCCAAAGAGTATAATAATAGCATAAATAGAATTTTTTGGGATTAAATTTATTTTTTCAAGGAAAATATATAAAAATGAAAATTAAAAAGATGTACTCAAAACTATTATGTTTGTCAGTGAAAAACTTTAAATCAAAGTTATGTTGAAAGCATTAGTTTTATGATATTTTCAACTGTAAAACAATGAAATGGTAAATAAAGTTACTTAAGGGGACAAGCCATGGTTGAATCTGAAAAAAAAGATAGTGAATAAATTCTTTAATAACAAGGCCCATATATATTTGTAAGGGTTCAAATTTTTTTTATCATTATGTTGTATAATTACTTATAATTTAAGACTATATTATGCAGGTATTTGAGATTCTGGCCTTGAAGTCCATTAGATTTAAAAAGTCTTTATGAATTAGAAGCTTGCATGTAATTTCCGCAGGAAATTTTTTAACAAAGCAAGACAGGGGTCTGATTATTTAGGAGTACCTTTATAGTTATAGCAGTTATAGAAAATGTGAGCTACTTTTTCTGAAAAAATATTTTAAAATTGTTTTTTAATGAAGAATCTAATTTTTTAATGTTTCATTTTATTAAAATTTCAATGTTTTTTTGCAATTTTATTTTTTAGCTTTTTTTTTAAAGCCTTTATAAAAGAAGTAGCTCACATTATCCATAACCAATACAATTTCAAAGGTGCTCCAAAATTTCAGACCATTACCTTGCTTTGTTAAAAAAAATCCTGCGGCAATGACCCTGTAAATACAAAAAAACAAGTTCTTCAGAAATTAAGTTTAGAGTTTGAGTTTTCTATAATTCTATACAAGTTTCAAAACTACTTAGCAAATTTTTTTTTTCCATTCTGTATTGTATACTTTAGTGAAAACTTAAAAAATAATGCCTATTAGATAGTATTAGCACTAATTACAAAGATCAAATCATCTCAACCTTTGAATAAACCTGTGAAAAATAATTTCATTAAGGGGGACACCTTTAAAATTTTCTTCATATAATAACCGGAAAAAAATAAGTTTTCATAATTAGAAATGTGTAGAAGTAATATTCTAAAAATGTATTTAATTTATGATAAAATGAGATGTGAAAAAAGTTATTATCTATTCTATCCCAAGATATGGCCATTTCAAAATTTTGGCTCTGCTGTCGACTCCAGGTTCAGACCTGCATATATTTTAATTGGTGAGGGTTTAAAATTTTGGTATTTTGTATGGCTATGAACTGAAGAATAATTAAAAAGTGTTTATAACTTTAAAAGGAATAAACACTTTTTAGTTCTTCAAAAATTGAATAATAGCTTATTGCCTTTAGTTCTATTTTCTATTTTTTGAATGATATTTAACAGTTTTTAAATCTAAATTGTAACCATTTTAAGAAGAGGCTGTTTTCAAGACTCTTTTCAAAATAAAGCTAAAAATGTCTATAACTTCAATTTTTTGAGCATTAGGCTTTGCTGATGCAGCTTTCATTATCTAAAAATTATCCCAAAGATACAGCCGAATCCGTGATCCGGAGGTCTGACCCTCTCCTAGTTAGTATGATCCGAATTGATATAGTAATGTCTTTAATGAATATGTACAGCAATTATATCAAAATCATATTTTCGTGCAAAATCATTTCATTATTCAATGAAAACGGAATAAAAAAATGTATTTAATGTACAAATATTTATTATATGACCATTCAACACGGGTCAGGAGAATTTATCTTTGATGATGCGTAAATTATATGGAATTATATATGGCTATATACAACCATATGTGGAAACTTCGCGTGGCCGATGCATTTTTTGCGTAAAATAAGCTCCGTTCAACCTCTTGTAATCAAATAATTAATTGTACTATTGTTTGCTCGGAACTGCTTTCTTCTGGTCGGAAATTGGAGTGGATAGTTTGGAGTCATTTTTCTCAAAGTACTCAAAGTTTTCTTGTCACCATTAGAAAGTACAGCTCTTAAAGGAGTCCACCATCTTTAAAATCTTCTTCTGAAAATGGCATGTAAAAATAAATTAGAATTATTATTAATATTAGAAATTTATATTCTGAAAATATGTTCAATTTTGAATAACATAAGAAAAAGAAATGTTTCACCTACTGTGTTCCAATAGATGGTCTATTCTAAATTTAAGCATTACCATCACCTGCAGATTTAAGAAGTTAATGGATTTTCACTGTATTAGTTTTATACTGTTGATATTTTATGTGATATAGAGCTGAAGAGTATTTGTATGTGTCAAATTTATTTGAGTAAATAATTTTTTACTGACAATAACTGATAGAAACACATCATAAAATTAAAAATTAAGATTTTTAAGCAGTTTTGGGCTATAAAGAATTGCAGCCCAAAACTGCTTAAAAAAGAATAGAGACGAGAGTTCCGCAAGGAACAATATTTGGACGATTATTATTCATTATATACGTTAATGATCTATTGACAGATATGCAGAAAGATTGAATTCTCTCCTATGCAGATGACACTGCCATGGAAAATTATACATAAAAACTCTTTCGTAGTAAAAAGGCCACTAAACGTAAGAGAAGTTTTTACTCTTGAAGCGCTAATGTATTACTATGAAGATATGAAAGAATTATATTTAAAAAATACTATGAAAACTAGAAACAAGAGTATTCAACTACCAAAAACAAATAAGTCTGTTAGTGATAAAAATAGTTACATGGTAGCACTAAAGACCTTTAATACTCTTTCTGATGAGCTAAAAAATGTATACAGTAACGGAAATAATAGGAAATATAAACCAAAGAACAAACTAAAACATTATATACTACGGTCATAGATTATAACTATTGTTTTGTTTTGGCTTACAAAGTTTATTGGGAAATTTATATTATATTTAATGTTAATATAGGTGCAAGTTAGTTTATAAGTAGTCAATTATGCTTGCCAGGTCTTTGTACAGGTAGTTATATCTACATCTATAGGATTACACCATGTAATTTGTCTGGTTAATAAATAAATAAAATAAAAATATACGCATAGTTAGTAATTTTTGAAAACCTTTAATTTGGAATCTATTTTATACGAATGTATAGAGAAAAATTATTATAACATAGTTCAAATGTTGGAATTTAAAAATATTAAATTATTAGGGAAATAATAGCTCTGTAAGTTTTAAAATTCTCGAATAATATTTCGTGGTGGGTTGGGAAAAAGGAAAGTTTTCTCAAAAAGTGTGTTTTAGAAGCTTGTATATGCTCTGAAGTGTCGTACAGGTGAAAGATGCTTTTCAGATGTACGAAGGATGCAGGCGTTATCTACTTAGTGATCGTGTTTCATGATCGGAGGGTCTGTGGTGTTTTACAAAAATTTTCTTACTACAATGTTTTAACTAAAAGCGGTAAAAATATTTATCGTACTACAATACGTACTAAATGCGGTTTTTTTAATGGTGTAATAAAGGGAGAGTCATATAGCCTGGCGTACCGACGTCGATAATCACAAATCGATTTAACAAATTACTTTCGCGAAAGCGAGATGGTGCGTCGATGCAGAGTTAGAGCTGCATCGACGAGAATGACACCGACATGAGAGAGCCCGGCACCCATCTTGTCTTTCGTACTTGTATAGATAGCACGCGTTTTGACAACTCCTCGCTTTACTCTTAAAGTTTTGAGAGAAAAAGCCACGCACTAGTGATTTGTGACGGACCCGTGTTTACTCCAAGCGAAGAACGTTCGAGTAGATTAGTGAATTCGCGTGACAATACGTATTTCGGGGTAAATTCACCGAAGTGAAAATATAGTGTGTTACAGGCTGCTATCACCTACCGCACATAACATGCACATCGCCGACAAACACCTGGAGCTCGCTTAGTCGCCATCCCATATTTATCAAGGTAAGCGTGCACGCATCATCCGCGCCGAGTATTAGTTCAACGATTTATATCCGCGTTTGTCGTCGAACGCGATAGATTCGCCGGTGTTAGAGAGTGAGCGTTGAGGGAAAGCAGGCGCTGAAGCTTATCCTGGTCAAGGCCGTTGACTGGAGTTTTAAAGGACTTCTTTGAAACGGAGTATGACGTATAATACCACGCGTATACGGCGAATAATTTAGTAGGTGTGACGTCAGTATCCAGAGTATCTGGCGTTACGTATATCGTTCTGGGGCACCGTTAAGTAGAGATAACGCATAATTTATCTATTACTTTTTAATCTGCAACATCTTAGTTATTAATAAACTTTACTTATCGTTAATTATTTCAACCGATAGAGTTATCATTTCGCGCTTTAACCATTATCCGTTCCCCACCGCCTCCGCAGTCGTTTCACTTGGGAAGAGCAACTATTACGTCTCGAACTCGTCAGGGCGAATATGCTGCCCAATATTTTTCCGACAAAAACAATGATAAATTACCTACGGACAGATGATAAGTTACCGACAGTCGTTGTATTACCTAGAAACCGGTATGTTACCGACCGCCAGCGTGTTACCACACTGCCGGCCTGTTACCGACGGTTGTCCTCTTACCTAATCCAATTACTCTCTTACCATAGGCATAACTTGTTGTAATACACATATGAGCCTCGAGAGCACGCTCTCCTATATGAATATATTACTCTATATGAAAACATACGCCAATGGCTTATTATTGTAATCATTATTATTAACATTTACTTATACGAGCGCATTCTATCTAACCAATCTTTATTACTAATAATCATTCATACTAGTGTATCTAAAAACATATGTGTTCTGCTATATGAATCTTCATTTGTATTACGCACGTATACACTCTATTATTGTTAATCAATTATTATTAATAATCCCAATTTTTCGAACGTAGGATATTCAAAGCGCTTATCATACCTCATAAACATTTTTAACTCTCGAATTGTATACGCATACCTCACGTATTATAAACTTACATTTATATCTTATAAAAGCATCCGCCTTTATAGCTTAAGATAATATTGTAACCTTAGGATATATCAAAGCACGTAACCGTATGTACTTGCCCACTTATCATATACATACTCCTTTATCTTATAGCGTCAATCACTCCAAAGCATACGATGCGAGACACTTAAAAATATCATTTTCATATATACTTTCATATAGAGTCTTTGCCTTCGCATCGGATGTTCACCCACTAACAAAAACATTGTGAAGCATGCTCAGACAATGACGTAAGGCTACGATGTGCTTTTCG
>JAYJLV010112873.1:0-11151 GCA_036873485.1 Torymus texanus | reverse complement strand
AGAGAGAGAGAGAGAGAGAGAGAGAGAGAGAGAGAGAGAGAGAGAGAGAGAGAGAGAGAGAGAGAGAGAGATAGTAAAGGTCGTTGTTTCGGATACGAGAGAGTGAGCGCGTTGTATACTGATTTGTCATCTTCGCTAAGAGATGAGATATATCGGCTCGATCGTATAGGTGAGTTGAGAGATCGAAGGGGGCGAGTGGATTCAAGATCTCGGTGGATGATACAGACAGCTTTGTTCGTAGTGCACGCACGCACGGAGATGTTTCGGTTGATTGAGAGGGTATTGCGTGTAGTTTCGTTGGATAGCTGATTTCCGGATAGCTTGGATTTGTGTGTCTGTGTATATATATACTTTTTAGTATACGGAGGAGGTGAAAGTTAGATCCCATGACATCGTGACATGAGCTTCGGGTTAATTATTATAAACAGGCGTGTTCGACGTTGAGAATTGGGCAATTAATGAGTACGCAGTTATCAAGGATTAATTTGTCCGAAGATAATATATATATTTGACAATTTTTCGTTGTCATGAATGATTGCATAGGCCTACATATGTACTTTTGATAATGACGTATATATACTATATATCCTTTCATTAAACAAGACAATTGAAACCTACCGAATAACAACTTTCGTTATACATTTTATTCCCATGTATTATTACCCAACCACTATATATATACGTACCCACTTCCATCAATCTAGAGCTATACCTCAGTTCCGGCACTCGGCGCACGCACCAACGGCGCGAAAATCCTTGCATACCACACCTCCACCTTCTCTCTTACCCACAAACGCAGCAGCAACCGGCATAATCAAGATATCTATGAAGAGTCCCGCAAAAGGCGAAGCCGCGTGCGCGCGCGCATACGACATAATTAAGGGCCGGTTTTTCGCACCGCCGCTGCGCGTATAACGGTTCCACGGCGAATAAATACACCGATAACGCGCGTGCGCGCGCGTTCCTTTGGTTGCGCCGATTTTTATGCGAGAGAGAGAGAGGTTAAAGGCAAAAATATGCGCAGTCGTAACGTGCCAATGAGCGCCAAGCGTGCGGAGAGTAAGTGAAAGATTTATGCGATTGCAGGCGCGAGTAAGAGAGATTCTTTTTTTCTCTCTCTCTAAAGGAGGGGGGTATTAATACGGTAGTAAAGTCATAGAGGGATTAGCGCTGTATGTGTGTGTGTGAGTATATGTGATTGGTATTATGGGATATATAAATGCCGATATTGTCGCTGAGTGGTAAATCATTGTGCGTGTGGTTTTTTTATTTGATCTGAGAATGCTAACGGAAGAATGATTTTTTTTCGGAAGAAGATGATTCAATGAATAAAAATTAATTTGTCAATACGATCGATAAATATTTAGTTTAAACTCGTTACGTAAGAGGTTATTCATGTATGTAAGTATATTACATCCAGTTGCATGATTTAGTTCGATCACTGTCGATTCCATCATAATAATGAACGCACTCATACAATCTATTACATATATCCGTACAAGCATAACAGTTACGCAGCATCGCGCGGTATATATATATACACACACGACGACCGTGCGCAGCATAAGTCGATATTTTTACCGTGTACTACACGCACGTTGTTGCTCAACAGACGCGCGCGATACAATGAAAAACCTAATAACTTTTTTACGAATGCCGCCCATACACATGCATATATATATATATATATACACGCACGACATAAATCTCCTCTCATTCAATCGAGCACGCGCGTCTCGTATAAGAATGACATTCCGCGTAATTAATACACAAGAAGCTATAACTACAAAAAAATCACCCCCCTCCACTTTTATAATCACATTTATCCCGTATATCCTACGTCGCTCAAACCTCTGTCATTTGAATATACCGCGAAAAAAAAGATGTTTACGCATATAACATACTACTAGTACCGTGCTCGATATTACATACCGGTAGCTTGAGTCGATAATATAATGCGAGTGCAAAAAGGAATCACCGCAGTCGCTTAATGATCGAAGATTAAAGTGTGTCGTACGTATACGCATCGCTTATGTTGTACCGCTAGGCATAACGCGCGCGTGTAACCCAGTGCGAGTGCACGGTGAGACTATATATACGTGAGAAAACTCGCGGGAGTGTAGCGAAGAAGGCGTATATATATATATGTAGGAGAGGTACAGAGATGAACTCCTACGAGGTGGCAGCGTGACGCGCAGGTAAGTACGAAGACACAAGAGTAGAAGAGGGAATGATCGGCAGCTATTCAATATAAGATATTTCTTTAATTTTTGTCTCTACGCATCGTGTACCTTTTTTTTTTAGTTCGCTGGTTACAGTTATCAATCTGATGGTATTAGGATATTAGGTGTGTAATTATTAAATACTTGATGAATGGGAAGGCGAATATGTTTGTTTTAGATTTTTTATGATATACATGCATATAAGAATTATGATTTACTGATTACAGCGACATACCAATAATTAACGCGAAATTTGTGCTTCCTCTTAAATCAGAAAAACTATTAAATATATACATAGATGTATGCGATTTAACAAGCTGAATCTAAGGAACTTATAATTCATTTAATTACGTCAAATATTATGTTTCGAGCCAAGTAGCAGAACCACATCTCGAGAGGAAATTTATAATCATACACATTTTTATCCTCGCACAAAACATCCACAGAATCGTATTCCACTTGTAATTTATGCTCAGCATCCTACATACTCCGAGCTGTATAATTCCTAGCGGCGATACCGCATTTAATAACAGAATCCTTAAACGACATTAACCGTCCAAACGAAAGTTCCTCTCTCTCTCTCTCTCTCTCTCTCTCTCTCTCTCTCTCTCTTCACCCTAATGACATCTCAAACATCTAATCGCTTTGAAACAAGAAAAAAAAGAGCAGCAGCAACGTCGTGCGTTCCATTTCATTCGATTGCACTTAGCTCAATCACACACATTTGCTCCGCGCTCGTGTGGCAGTTAAGAGACGCGAGTATATATATATATATACGTCGACTGATTGAAAACGAGCGACGTTCGAATTTAATAAACGCGTGGTGAACATTAGAGCTCGTATGTGTATGAAATGCCGGATCTGCGCTTCCGTCCCCACAAAAAAGCTCTATAAACGAGAGGGATAGAGAGAGCGCGTCGTTATTATAACGCGGAGACGACGACGACGACAACGACGACGGGCTAATAAATACTTTCGCTGAGGAGATAAAGCGGGAATGGGGGAACGGGAAAAGCATGTCGGTGCGATTTGACGTCTATAGAGGATATGCGTGATGTCGTGGCTTTAAAGTAGACAGTATATTATGAGTATTAAAAAAAGGATGCGTTAAGGTTTTGCATGACTATAGGGAAACGGCAACTGCAGAGCATTTTTTTTACAATTCTATACGTTATGTAGACTTTATCGAATAGTTTCAGCATCACATACGGGAACTGAAATTCTACAAAAAAAAACCCCACGTATGCAGCGAAGTATTCAATTCTCGCTTTATACTATTTATATACACCTTTATTGACCGGCTCCATCGAATATCTTAATTAATAACCCGCCGTCTAACCATCCGCGTGTTTAATTCACCTTATATATATATATACACACACACACACACACACACACACACACACACACACACACACATACCCACAGCTTTATACTACATCTACCCTCATCGCTTGGCCATATCCACTACTGCTCCACACATCCACCCATTCAATTTTCAATTGCACGCCGACCACCAACCAAAGGTACTATACTCGTATATATATAATATCCTCGTACACATACGACGATTACAAAGGGCCTCCTCTCTTCCTTCTTCCTTCTTCCTTCTCGTCGATCCCCATATCATCATCATCATAATCATCATATATATCCACCAACAACAACAACGACGAGGACGACATATATCGGTTAATTACAAATCGGCAAGTAATTGCGCCGCGTGCGCGCGCATGGAGAGTCCGGAAGTGCAAACCCTACGGCGGATTGAAGAGCCTCTCCGATACATCCGCGCATCTGATGCGCGCTTTTCCTCAATCCAAAGATTGCCCAAGCAACAACGGCGGCGGCGGCGAATGGTTAAGGATTCGAGGATGATGATGATGATGATGATGATGCGCATGGCTCGTCGTCGTCGTCGTCGTCGTCGGGGGAGGTATGCGGTATATACGTGTGTGCGCGCTTCGATGTATAAGGAATGACGGGAATGTCCTTTTGATGTAGCTATGAGGAGAGTTTATTTTATAACGGTGAATAGACAGCATATGTGTATGGGTATCTGTTAAAGTAAATATTAATGGTGTGAATAGATTTTTTAAGGCGTACATATAGTGAATAGATATATTGAAAGGAGAATTTTTATTTCATCGAGGTAACAGGCACTATGTGTTATCCTTTTCGACTGGAGCTGGTGTAATCGTGTGCGCTGTGTTTGTATGCATGTGCAAGGATAAAGTGTCTTTTGAAAATCTGTATATATACATATATATACACCTGCAACCGTTTACTTTGCCAATGCAAGCAAGCAAGTCAAAGCCATGTTCGCGTTTGCGTATATATCGAGAGATAAAATGTTTGACGTGTTATATACGCTATCCGATCTTGAAAAAATCAACGAACAAAGCGTGTGACTCTAAAGCTTTTTATCCCGCACGTATATATCAATAAAATTAACACTTGAGATCTAACATGTTGCTCAAACAATTATTATACGTAACTTTTAACCGCAATGTTTCGCACTTATTTTTTCGTACGAAACATATAAACACCAATAGACTGTAGCACGGAGAAAAAAAGTCATTATATAAACAAAAACCTATTCGGCAATTATTATTACTTCCGACAACGCGATACCGCAGTATCCACGACTATCATCTCGTTTCACAGCTGCACTAATTCAATTCTCCGCGCGCGCCTGCCGCGGGACACTATACATATATATACAGCCGTAAACAAATCCCGCGCGTCACCCCGGAAAACCACGGGCGAACGCGGATAGGCGTAAAATCGCGCGCGTGGAAAGAAGGACAAATATATATCGTTATACATATATACATACATATACACTCCTCTTAGATTCTCGTCGGGTCGAAAGTGAAATCGCTCTACAGCTGCGCAGTCATAAACTTTGAATAACTCGCTCTCTCTCTCTCTCTCGCGCGGGGGGAGGGAGACTATACGCGATAAATTTATCGATTGCGCGCTAGGATAAATCATTCTCGTGCGACCGCTAATTTCTCTGACCCCCATCGCGTGTATTTTCTCATCTATGCGAGTTCTAACATATAGAAAAAGATTGAAAAAAAAACAATGATGAGTTTCTCAATCGATGAAAACTATGAACGCGATATCGCGGGTTTATCTCATAGAGACAAGCGTCGCTATGCAGTGCCAACGAAGGTTTGTATAGGTAGTATTAGGTGATCCATCATATAGGTGTATATATATACCTACGTTGCGCGATAGAACTCAAGCATCGTGGATTAGAGTACAATAGAGCGCGAGCGCGTGAGGAATATTGTTTTCACGCTTCGTTTTCGAACGGTTGGAATTCGAAAAGTGATTGGAACGTTTTTTTTTCTTTATTTACAGAAGCTGCGTTGTTAATGGTTATTGTTTTTTTTTATACACGAAAGGTATTTGTAATTAAATCGAAAGGCAGTTATATTGATACTTTATTGTCGCGATTACTTATATCAGTCTAATTCCGCACGTGAGAGGATTAAAAGAAAAAAAAGTCATCGACGCTAAACGATCGAAGTTATTGATTCTTACAAATAGCGTCATTAATACCGCGACAGCGATTGAGCTTCTCAGCTAGATTGCAAATGTATGAATATCTCAACTCAAAACCTCTCCTTCTCTCTTTCTCTCTCTTTCACTCCTTTCAATATCCATTTGGAAAGCGACTTCTCAACATTCGTGCAAATAAAATATCCAGCCTTTTAAGAATCTCCCCCTTGCCCCTTTCCAGCTGCTAAATTAACGTCACACCTGATATATAGAACCAGCAGCTATCACCTTACCCCTCTCTCCCTCCTCTTTCCATATCTTAAACGCGTCTCGCGGACTATTAGTCTCCTCTCTCTTTCTCTCAACTAATATATATACACACCTCTATATATACGTGCGCAATCTGCAGCCTATACACAAATGGACCGGACTACTATACACTCTCCACCCTTGTTGCCTATATCGATTGCCATACCACTACTACAACCTCCTCTTCGCATATCTATGTGTGTGTGTGTGTGTGTGTATATATGTATATATAATATATAAGTAGCACTCACTCGAGCACACGCGCATGCCAGGTAATGCTAATGGTTTCTGTCGTTACGCGCGCTACAATTATCGCGGAGATTGATGGAGCGCCGCGGACTATTAAGCGTATAGAGAGAGAGAGAGGTAACAATAAGAAGAAGCAGTTTGAACGAAGGGATAGAGAAGGAGAAAGAGAGACAACGCCGATGATATACCGACCGTTAAACGCACGATCCGGTCGCATATATATATAGGAATAGGATGAACAGGTATGTATATTTATAGGTGCGAGAATGCACATGGGATAAAAATCTAATGAAATGCCGTTTTTAGGCGTTTAGTGCTCCACACGTGATCGTATACTATTTATAGGGTGCGATACGTACAGGGAGATAATAATTGTTATGGGGCGAGGCTTTCGGGGTGCTTCATTTTACGTTCCAACAGAGACGCTTGAAGGTCAAGTAAACTTGCGCATCGATATTGTAAAAAAAAAATCCTTTTACAATTTATTATACCCATAGCCTCGAGAAAAGAAAAACTATACTCCTTCGCCACACTTCCTGCAAGCTCCATCACACCGTACTTCTTTACCATCCCCATGTACAAATAATAATAATAATAATAATACTTCGACCTCGGCGGGCGCATACACACACACACAGAGCGAGGCATAAATTCGTTTAATCGTACGCTTCGGCGCCGTCGTAAAGTCAACTTTTCCCCAGGGATAATAAGGCACACGATTTCCCTCCGCGTTGTCCGTTTTCTCTCTCTCTCTCGCGGGCTTTACGACGCCGCGTAAACCTCGTTTTAAATGCCCCGCGTGTGAGTCCAACAGAGCATGTATGTATGTGTGTGTGTGACAGGAGGCAAGCGATTGAGAGTTTAAGGAGCAGAGTCAAGGATATGGGCATTTTGCGGTGCGAGGACGGTGAATTTTTCTTCATGGCAAAGAGGAGTTATGGGTTTTTTGGGTGGCTCGAGGAAGTTCTCTGCTCGTGGCACGCCTCTGTATAAAGAATATGCTTTTTCGAAGTGAGCTTGAAGTCTTCTTCTTCTTTCGGTTGGTAAAATGTAAATCATATTCACATTCCGTTCCTCTTATGGCAACTCTGTGCTATGCTAATATATCGTTACTTTACTCGTTGAATCTTTTTTTCTTTTTTTTTTATTCTCACACCTATATGTATAATATATCTATATGCAAAAAAAAACGTTGTATCTCCTAGACAACGCGGCATTTATTTTTGAACCATAATCCCATCGACAAAGATGAACGCCAAACTTTCAATTTTATACTTATCGGATACAACAAAAACCTTTGTCCGACCAACCAATTTTCCCTTGTCACGCGCGTATATATATACATATTCGTCAGCATCACTGTATCGGTATACACACGTGTATAATAAAGATGAAAGAAGAAAAAAAAACACAGGAAAAAGACGCGTCCGACAGTCGAAGGCCATTTTTTTGCCGACATCGCGCGCAACAACTGCACCGGAGAAGAAGGAGAAGAAGACGATCCTTTAAAGGAAGCACACACGCGCAGTGTGTGCGGCGTCGTTCAGATGACGGAAGAGGGATTCGGCTCTCTGACAGCGCTCATGCGGAATTCGTAATGATACGCGCCTCTCGTGGGGGCTGCGTGTATATATATATATAGGTGTACATAAACGTATAAGTACATACTTATACCGAGAGAAGAAGAAGAAGATGAAGATAACCTTGAACCGCGAAAGGTCAGTGCCGCGCTGAATTAGCCGGCCTATCGATAGCGCCATCGATCACAATCTGTAATCGATTCCGCGTGCCACGCGCAACGCTGTGTATGCCTTTAATGCAAATACCTTCTCCTCCCAATAGAAAGAAAAAGAAAGAGAGGTTTGGTCTCTCTAAGTCTAAGACGTATATACGTGTATATATATATACGTGTATTATAGGATGAATGATCTTTTGTTTACCCCTTCTTTTTCTTTTTTTTTCTCTATATAGAGATGGGCTGATATAACCTTGCCGCATGTCTTTGCGGTAGACTTTTTGCACGCGATTGCTCATCACTTTCGATGGGTTTATTGTGTCGCACGGGTGACGCTATGTTGTCGGCTGTGTAACAATAAGGGACACACCAACCGATGGCTTATACATTATTATATATTATATATACTTTTTGCGTGAGTTTCGGTTTCTTTATAGGGAAGAGTTTTACCGGCATATATTGTTGTGACGATGGTTCGCGGAAGGTCCGCATATATAATAATAATAATAATACACTGCGAATGTATCTGAGATTAATCGATTTTTAATACGCGATTGTGTTATAATACGAAAGGTACCAAGAAATATTATATATATATTATTCGAGATTATTATAAAGTTTTAACTTGCTTTTTTTATTTACACTTTCTCAAGAGCCACCGGCAACACCTTGACTTGCGCAGTAAACCTATTTTTTTTGCGAAACTCAATATCCGTACGCGTCACCCCCATACCTCACCGCACTGAATTATCGTCGCGTCTGCGCGCCTTCTTCCGCCGTTAATCAAATCACTCGCCGCGATAATCTCACCCTCTCTCTCTCTCTCTCTCGCTCTCGACAGGTGTACGCGTGCATCCCGCGTAAACTTAATTAAAAACTTTTTCCGCCCCTCCCCCTCCCAGATACTACTACTACCACCAGCAGTATACAGCAGCGGCTGCAATAATTTACTACGTTCCTTCAATTAGCAGCGCGCGCGCTTGCAGCGACGTCTAAATCCGCGCGTGTACCACCACCGCCGACTTATTTATTCCGCGATAAAGCACAATCAACCGCATGCGTTCTCTCTTTTTTTTTCCTCTCTCGTCCATGCAACCATTGTATACGTCCGTGTATATATATATATATATATGATGTTTACAAACTCGCGAATCTCTCGGAAGAAACTCTCTCGAAATGTACATATACGTATATACACGCGCGTGCATATAACGGTAAAGTCCGGTCGAAATCTCGCGCGAACTTTTGCTCACGCGCACACTTGCGTTCTCTCTAAACAGGATTTAAAAGAAAGGCGCCTTTCTTCATACATCAACGTCACTCGTAATGGCAAAGGTGTCCGCGCGATCTCTCTCTCTCTCTCTCCTTCACGTGCATTCCTGCTTTTCCTTTTTTTGCGAGAGAGAGAGAGAGAGAGAGAGACGAGAGTATAGCTGCGCATAGGACCTTTTTCGTGAGACGTCCAAGCACGCCGGCGGCTACGATATCTTGATTAATATACTAATTTCGTTAGGGGCTGCTGCTGCTGCTTGCTGCTGCGCGCATTTCGAATGTGTCTCGTTAGTCACGCGATACTCTCGTCTCTTGGCCGCCGTCGCAAACGCGCACGCATATAGTTATGATTTATGCCCGAGCTCCCATATAGCGTCTTTTTCGTTCGCAAGCGCGGGGCTTAAGCGAGGAAAAAGGATTCTATATGTATACACACACACACACACATACATAGACACACGACGATTCATCAGATCAAAATCGCGCATCTTTATAACGCAGAGAGAGCGGGCGGGAGAGGGAGTTGTCATTAGGCGAGCGTAGGTGCAATTTTGATCGATACGCGACGCGAACGCAGGACGAGGGAAAGAGAGAGAGAGAGAGAGAGTGGCATTAGATTTATCGACGCAACGCGCGCGAAGCTCGGAGTTGGGAGAGTATTAGGAGGCGGATGGGGGAGGAGGCTCTCTCTCTCTGTGTTTCTGGTTAAGCGCTGTGATTAATGGGTGAGGGTGCCAGAGTGAGAGAGAGAGAGAAAGAGAGAGAGAGAGGAGAGTTGCATTACGGAAGGTATTATCGATTTCGAGTATGTGCATGCGCGCAATGTGCCGTAGAGCTTGATAGAGAGAGCAGCAGCGCGTCTGCGATACGATTGTTTGTATACTTACGCGCGGTAATAATGCTAATCGAGCGTTGACCACAATTCACAAAATTTTTTAACTATTTACTCATTTTATACTCGTATAAAGATATTAATGTTTCCCATTAAAGAAATATAGTCATTTAGCGTAATTGCTGAATGAGATCCTAACGTTATATCCTTATACCCTCGACGCAATTACAAAGAATTACATAGTGTACACAGACATTCGTACATATATATATATATATGTATACAACTTATACGTCTTCGCTCTCTCTCTTTATTTCTCTCTCAACCATAATCGCTAATTACAACCAACAACTCGCAAAATTATCGCCATCATTATGTACGAAAATTAAACCTATACGAATTCCCACCCTGTATACTATATGACTCTGTGTTACTCTCGCGCAATATAATAACAATATATAATAAGCGCATACGACTATACTCTTATATATGTATATATACACACACTTGCAATGAAGAAAAAAAAAAGCCAAATTTACCGTACAAGCATCAACTCGTTGCGGCGAATAAAGCCATTGTAGAATCTAATCGCACGGGGTCGCTGCCGATTTTCCCATACAGCAGCCGCCATCACGGCTGCACGGAAATCGCACACTCGCGCGATGACTGGCACGCGTGCGAGAATGTTAATAACGCCCGCGCGACCATTAAGGAGAAGGAGAAGGAAGATCTTTTCCTTTCGCGGTACATATAAGCCTGTACTAGAGAGTATACTATATATATCTATACGAGCAAGTATAGTTTCGTATCAAATATATCAGAGTGGAAGTCGCGTAGGTTATAGGTGCGCGCGAAATCTGAACGTGGGATGTAAGGTATAAGCATGTATAGCTACGGAGCTTGATTACAAGGAAAAGAATGTCCATACCGCAGCCGGTGTGTGTGTGTGTGTGTATATATATATATATATATATATATATATATACACATACCGAAATTACTGAAAAACTCTACAGTTA
>JAYJLV010112862.1:0-11154 GCA_036873485.1 Torymus texanus | reverse complement strand
TATATATATATATATATATATATATATAAATACAATTAAAATATCACAAACAACCTATATCTAACCGACCCTCATCTCTTTCTGTTTCCAGCTACAACAAAACCACCATAACCAACACCATCACCATAAGCTGCTCACATCGGAAGGTCAACCCCTCGCGCATCATCCCTTATATACGTCCACGATCGTCTTATCGATCGTCTTCCACGTAACTCTCTCCCATCATATACATCCCCTCCAGTTCGGCTGTTTCCGTTGAGCCTCGTGCGCTCGTTCCATATCTATTATATCCGCGCAGGCTCCGTAGTAACCACTCACTCACTCACTCTCCCTTCCTCTAAAACCGGCGCGGCGACGGCTGCGCATGCTATAATATAAAAGAGCCGGGCGCACGCGCGCGCTCGCGCATCACGCGGTTTTGTACTATACACTTCGTCGTTCTGTACAATAAATATATAGACTCGTGTGCGCGGTATGAGGGGTAGCCGTTTTAGCCTCTGAGAGACTGTAAGAAGTAGAAGAAGAAGAAGAAGACAATTGTGATATATTTATATAACAAAGGAAGAAGAAAAATGACGGCGTCGTGGTTAAAGTCGACGGTCGACGTGATCGGATTCCTACTCCTTTCGGTGGTTGCTATCGTCGAGTCCCTTGTACTTATGCTAGTGCCGAAGAAGTACCGGATGAAGGATGTTGCCGGTGAGATCGCCTTGGTGACAGGAGGTGGCAGTGGCCTTGGTAGGCTCATAACGATGAAACTTGCTGAGCTCGGCGCCATTGTCGTCGTCTGGGATGTCAATCCTCAAGGTTAGTTATGTCGTTTTGTGTGTGTGTGTATATATGAGTGTAGGGGAACTGTGGAAACAGCTGATCGTGTCGGTGTCACGGTAATGGAGTTACCGCACGGTCGCTTTTTTATTTTTTTATTGACTGAAAACGGGATTTATTTATATCACGCAGAAAAATTGACATGTCTTATATATAGAAGTCAGATAGGCTGAAATTATTAAAAAAAATTGCCAATATTTATGGTGAAAATTGACATAAGTTAATCTACAATTTTTATCTTAAATTATGGCAATTTTTTGGTATTTTGAGTCTATCCCAAATTTAAAATACGACATAGTAATTTTTAATATGTTAATATTATTTTCCGCCGAGTAGGTTGAATATTGCGAATGTGGTGTGTATGGAAGTGTTTTTATTTTTTTTATTTGGTAAACAAACGACCTTTAACTGTTTTTGAAAACGCATACAATAAGAGAAAAAAGTATGTGAAAAAAAAATAAATAAAGAAGGTCATGAAGAAGACAATAAATAGTGTATGACCGTATAACACTGACCTGTTGGAGGTTATCAATTTGGGGCAATATATTGCACTAATCCGAAAATAACTCTAGTTTGCAATAAATAAAAATCTTCGTAAAAATACAAAATCTTAAGATTAGAAATTTCAAAACTATTATAAACGTCAATATTACATCAAAGAAAAAAAATATATAGATCCTTTATAGATATAACCAAATTTTAATGGATTCGACTGTCAAACGAAAAAGTCAATATACAATACCCATAAAAAATTTTACGCCACTTATCAGCATATCTAACAACCTACCATACAATATCCTCATTACCCAACGTTTACCCAACGCTACCATCCAAACAATTCTAATCCTCTACTTACAACGCTAATCTGTCCATATGTATATCGTTGCGCAAACCATTCGACACTGCCATAAAAAAAACCTGCGTGCTTGGAGAAAATTTTCTACTGACTATACATTAGCGCATCGTCGCGAATCGTGCGCGTCAATTCACGCGCTCTCGCTTATGAATATCGAGGCATTAGGACGCGTGAAAAGAGATCATAGCCTGTGTACAGCTGCACTTTTGCAGCGGGGTATGTTTTTTTTTTTAACAAGAAAATGCTCGCTGTTGAATATTTTCAATTGATATACCATTAGTCAGTCATTCATCTATTATAAATACCACACCGTTGATCCATACACCCGTGCTCACGAATCTCAAATAACTCGGTATTGTAAAAATCATAGTGTGTGTACCTTGCTTCTCTGGTTTCACACGTACATATATGCTATATGCAAAACTCATCGTTATATCCTTCCACTTCTTCGTTTTGAAGTATACGTCGGTAAGTACGCGAGCCGTAAACAACGCGAAAAACCCGGAAAAAAAAATTCCGTAACAACCAAGCGCTATACGACGAGCTTTGCATTTCGAGTATACTTATAACCGGTGCGGCGAATTTCCAGAAGAAACAAACGTATTATATTAGGTCTTCTTATATACACACGGAAAATGAAATGGCCTAACGGAGATTCTACATATAACGAGGCTGTTCTGCTTGCTTCTCTCTGCTTGTTGTGGTTAATTTCCTTGAAGAAACTAAACTCCCGGCATATATACAGGAAGGGAATTAACGAATTAACAAGTATGCGATCGGCCATGACTCCACGAACGACGAGGACTGATGTGAATCTTGTTTGTACGCGCAGGTGTATATACATTCGTCATGTGACCTTATAGTTATTGTGTATACGGTGACATTCGTTGAAACGTGAAATTAATTTTATATAAGTGGTGGACCGGAGGGTATTGTACTTATATGTGAAAGGATTCGGGGTCACGAGATGCCCTTGTCCAAAAAGTTTTTCTGTAGTGACTGATCTTTTATTCGTGCGGATGAATGTATAAGTGAATGGTGAAGTGAACGAGTACGCGTTTTTATTTAATTGTTATCAACATGCGAATGTGGTTACAGTTTGTTAGTATAGAACGGAGGTAATGGTGAAAATGACCATTTTTATTTGGCAATATAAGGACCTTTTGTTAAACTTTGGTAAAAATTCAATTACAATTCACAGAATCACATAAGTTTTCACAGTGTCGCGAATATATTTTACTGAAGCTGAAAACTGCGTAGAAAATTAATTTTGTTTTAAAGGTGTTCGCGTCATTTAAAATTATAATAAACTATTCGGTCGTGAATCACCTGCCAACTTTTTGCTACAACCATTATTTAGTTAAGACTTCTTTGAAGTCTTCGGAAAAATGAACGAACAAAAACGATTATCGGCGTTGTACGTCGCGCGCATAAGTATCTCCTCAAAATTCAATGTGCGCAAATGTGAAAGTGTTTTTATATACAAAAATGTATGCGGAGAAAAAACAAAATTAATTCTTTCAGCTAAGCACAACACCGACGGTGTTCACTGCTCGAATAGCGCGTAGAGCGCCGTATTTATCGGTATACTTATATGATTGATCGAAGAGGAGAGAAAAAAAAAGTGAAATTCCCAGCGCGGAATTTGGACGGCGCAAATTACGCGAGATCGGTAGAAAACTACTATAGAAATTATTACGTAACGGTTGAGAAAAAGAAATTTTTGAAAATCAAACTGATGTCAGAGAGAGATGACTTGCAAATCACGATGAATGTTCCCACGTAGATTATAAAAAAAAAAATTCACTTTCTTTATTCCTTATTATTATATATTAACATGGCTTTCCAGTGTATACTCACACACACACACAAAAGATATTCGCATGCTCCGATATCTCGGTCGTAAACAATCTAAAGTATATCCTCTGCCAAAAATGTATAAATTTATATATAATAACAACAAATTGCCGCGACAATGCAGAGTGGAATATTTTTTCTTCTCGGCGTTTTATCAGCATGTTGATATAGTATAAAAAGACTGGCGAATAACGACGTCTCAGCGCGATAAGTGTGCAGCATCGCGAGTGGCACTGTTAATTAAGTGTTTACGACATTGATACGAGATCCCCTGCAATTACATACAAATTTCCGGGCGAATTCGCGTGCGTGTGGACGAAGTATACGTTTTACCGTGTTTAAAACTTTGACTTTCCCGCGCTTAGAATGCGCTTAGAGTTTTATATTATATATAATAGGTATACAACGTGAACCGAAAGTAATTGCGATTTATTCGAGTGTAATTGATGTTTTTGACTTAAATGGAGGGTAAAAGTATTTTGGCGAAACGAATGGTGGTATACTGCGAATAGCGAAGTAAAAGTTTGAACGTTTTTAAAACGTATGTATGTGTGTTAAATGATTATAATTATTATGATGTTATTACCGTACGTATAATGTTTAGTATTTGAATTTCTTCTGTACTTGTATCTGTGATACTTGAGTGTGGTTATGTAAGCTTATTAACTTTATTTATATATATACGTACTTACAAATGTATCTCCTATTAACTTCGCGGCAAAAGTATATATCAGTCTTACAATATACTTACCTTCCGAAAGGGATATACAACACTCTTAAGTGGTCGCCTCCATTCGTGTTTTCTCTTATATGTTGGAGTTCACAAAAAATAGCCCATAACTTGTCTGAAAAAATGACAAAAAAAAAGTTGGATCACATCTCTGAGAAAATGATTTTTAACATAGGAAATCGGGATAGTATTTTTCAGAAAGCTGAAATTCATGTTGGAAGCTCTAAAGTTTTTCGTTATTTTCACCAACATGATATAGATATTAAATGATCTCATAATAACAGGATTTGCTTATAAGTTTTTTATAATTAAAAGCTAGAGAACATGAACTTTCATTTTGATTTTTTTAAAATTGAAAAATGTTGATTCCTTGCAAAGTTATCGAAGTTCAGAGTTGAACAAAAAATGCAGGCTTTAATCTCTGAAATTGACTGACTGCGTACATATTTCGTCGCATTTTCGGTGCTCAACTTTGAACTTCGATAACTTTGCAAGGAATCATCATTTTTCAATTGTAAAAAAAGCAAATGGAAGCTCATGTTCTCTAGCTTTTAATCATAAAAAACTTATAAGTAAATTTTGTTATTATGAGATCATTTAATATCTATATCATGTTGGTGAAAATAACGAAAAACCGCTTATTTTGCATACAGAGCTTTAAACATGAATTGCAGCTTTCTGAAAAACACTTTGTGGACTGTATTAGTTATAGAATAAGGAAAATCAGTTCTTAGAGGTGTGCTCCAACTTTTTTTTCGTCATTATTTCAAACATGTTATGCGCAATTTTTTGTGAATTTCTATACACACACACACACTGTGCGACACCGATCGGTGCAGCATTGCTTATTTACACGTGTTCGCTTTATAATTACTGGTGACACAGCATCTGGCTGTTAATTTTACAAGGGAATTCAATTATGAACATCGAAATCTATAATCCATATTTATTTCTTTTTAATTTATAAATGTAAATACATGAAATTTGCAATGAAAGGTATTTGCGTCATTTAGTTCTAGCGCATTTCTCCGTTATTTCGAAATTCAAATATAACACACATAGACACATACTTGAACGATCTAAATTATATACGACTCGAATATAATGGTATGCCATTTCCATTCAAGAAAGTAGCAAACGACGTATATCGCGTTCTTCCGATAAAATTAAAATGCAATTCTCAGGAGTGGATATATGTAGTAACTTCGAACGACGAAAAAAAAACCGAGAAAGAAAAAAAAAGTGCATTACAAAGTAATTACAAGCCGTCGAAAAATGACTCTTATTATATCATTTCGCGCAGTTATGTCAGCTGCGCCCTCCTTTTGCAATGGTTAAGTCTATCGCACGCGCGTGTTTGTGTGTGTGTGCGTGTGCGTGTGTGTATTTGTGTGTGTATAGACGTGTATATATATATATATATATATATGCCGACACAAGCCGTTGCAAGTATATGTAAAGACAACGTCTATTTAAATTATCTCACTCGCTTTCTATATATCAGAGTAGTGAGATGGCAATCTTAGCATCTCCATTACGCAATATTAACTTCGCCCTTACGTTAATATAAGTATATGTTTGTGTGTGGGGGGGGGGGGCGTGTGTGTATGTGTGTTCAAACTTCTTCAAGTGATTATACAAATATATAAAAATACCACAATACAAAAAAATTCTATATTTACATTTTTATCTTTTACACATTTTTCTTTTTTACATTTCTTCTGCATATTTACCGGTTTTTTGCCGTTTCGCCGTTTTTCCACCTCCTGTGTCATCACCTCCCTTAATCTTACGTATATTCTTGTATATAACTATCCATCTTTTGCTGTTTCATATTGTTATTTAAAAGCTTAATATTTCTACAAAAAGGAAAACAATTCGTACGTCACGAACGTCATCTTCACAATATCAACAGCAGTCTAAACACACACGCACACAACTCATGTTTTTTTACAATCTCTTATAAATGGTTCGAACGTCTAGCATAAATTTAACTTAAAAAAGAAAAAAGAAAAAATTCATGGACAACGTCAGCCTCTTGTCAAACTACGTATTTATCACTCTATGATAAACCGTGTATATCCGCACTTAACCCCTGCTCCGGACGCTACGACCTTGACATAACGAACTTGAAAAAGCTGTGCAGCTAAGATACATTGATAAACTCCGACTCTCTCTGTCTCTCTGCGTACAAAACATTTAGCAGCATAAAAGAAACTTCACTACAGCTGTCCTATTTGTTTTTTCGAAAATAATTGCATTGTTCCGGTTGTCTCACGGTCACCATGGCGCGCGCGCGCGCGTGAACGTAATTTTAAGGAGCAGGAAAAGAGGATCGTTTCTTACACATAGTAGATGGGAGCAACGTCCTCGCCGAGGGTATTATTTTGTTACGTTCGATTATTACCTTAGCAGGTGATAGTATATTTAGTAGGAGGTGAAGGCTATATAGTTTTTGCGCAAAAGTTAGCTTACGGCTTTCTGTATCTGGGTCGTATATATACGACTTCCGCTGTATTGTTAAGAAAAATTCGTTTAAGAATGCGCTAAATAGAATGTCATTTTTCAGAACGAAATTTAAGATTTTTTGTTTTCTCCATTTGATAAATAGACATGATTCATCTTGTATCGACGATATACAATGCTTTTTACGTAACTTTCTTTTTACATTACGACAATCCGTGCAATATCCAGGAACGTCTATGTAAAATAATTTGCCACGCACAGTCACCCGGCGAGAAAAATGAAAAATTGCTTAACTATAAGCTATCAGAATTCATCTACTCGTGGATGATATAGTACGTCACAAATAAAAACGCCACGATACACGCACACACACACACACATGTTTGTTATAACAGTATAGTGTATCAATTTAACTCTTTTATACTTTTGCGGTATCGAGATGTGCGCAGGAGTGTTGTTCCTTTCAACTTAAATCAATTATAAACTTAAACGCTTTTTATTTTCGTTTGTCGTTTTAGCTATATATTACAGCGATAATCGCCACACAGATCGGCATAATACATGTACGCGCTCTCGAAATCAGTTCTCGAGGTAAATTTGCATATATATATATGCGTAGTGCGGCTCTGTTGCGCTTTCTGAACTTTTCACTTTACATTTCATTATACAAAAGATGCTGGTATACGCGTCTAATCACGTTGGTAATCGATGGTATAGCTTGAGAAAAGTTGCAAAATATTCTTTTTTTTTCTACGGTGATTGTGTTGACAAAGTTTTGATGATTTATAATTCAGTTTTAATAAAATCATACCTGCTTGTTCTCTATATGATTTGAGAAATCGTCACTTTCGTATAGTTTATATCGCACTCTATAAACTAGAGATAAACACAACCGTATTTCCATACAATTGTGTCTTGATTACACTTTATTCAAAGTTCACGCGAGCGCGTAATAAAACTTCGCCATTTCCCGTTTCTTTCTCTCTCTTTCTTTCTCTCTATAAACAACACTGAAACGCATAATAAAAGCCCCTACGCCCATAGCTACATATACAATTAAACAATCGCGCAGTAGCCTATATGCAGTATAATCCAATCCATATATATACACACACATACACGCACGCACACACTCTACGCCCAGATTATAAAATCCACGCTGAATTAAACTCGCGAAACGATCTATCCCTCATATAGTCCTCATTATACTTACACATATATATATACTAGCTCTCCATCATTCATTCGCGTACATACTTCTTTAAACGAAGTGCACGCATCGTATCGAGCTGCAACAGCAGCATCACAGGTCTTCCGGCGCGTTTATATACGCGCGCATATAGAAAGTCGGATTTCTTCGTCACGCTACCGCTACCAAGTGGCACTCGATGCGGAAGTGCGGGAGTTATCATTATATTGACCGATCAAGACGAGTGTATATATATATAATGCGACGTGTCAACGAAGAAGTGTATAGATGTTTGGGGAAGGAAAGGATATATAAGGGATTTGGGTGGAAGTGACGCGCGTGGTGAGGTAATTTGGGAAGTGATGTGTACGGATTTGTTGTTGTTCGTCATGTAGGAAATATCGTGATTGATTTGTTTTGAGACGGCGATTCGGAAGGAAAGTGCATGACATTGTTTCCCTTTATTGTCTGCGATGATGAGGCTAATGAAGGATGCGTTGGCATTGTATAATTTTTGTTTAGATTTATAAGTAAAGATTTTATTGATAAGTAATTTTATTAATTTAAAGTATCTTAAGTCATATGAAAAAAAAAACATTGATTTCATTGAAAGAGAAAAGATACCTTTTGGTTTTTAGTATACAATATTCGTTCAGTTTCATACCAATTTTTTATATCCAAATCGACGCAAGCATTATGAAACCAATGGAATAACAAATATTTTATATAGACAAATAGATACAACGAAATGAATTAATAAATAAATTTGATATTTAATTTAAAAAAAAGCCACAAATACGTGGTATAGGATATATACTCGAACATTCCGGAGGAAACCCGCGACCGCGCTACGTGATTTTCGCAATATCTGAAGAATATCACAGTGACGCAGCAGCAGCAATCCCCAAACACAGTGATTAGCCCAAAACCACATCACTCTAGAATCTCTCTCTCCTTTTCTTCGCAACATACCAACGAAACCCAAAGCCATGTATATTGTATACATTCAACCCCATTACGATAATATTGCCGCACGAGCGCAATGATGCGCGCGCGACTCGCACGACCGCAGACGAATTTCGCAAACCTGGCGCACGAAGGGATCCAACCGATGTGCACTGTTCACGACTATACGACATGGCCATTGACCTGACAGGAGCCGGTTTTCAAAGAGTGCAGTGCAACCCGTATCATCATATACGCGTACCGCATCTCGCGTTTATATATATGGGAGAGAATCCGGACCGCAGACCGCAGATTCGATTACGTCGTTGATGCGCGTAGAATGATTTCCTTTTCTTTTGTAGATCTTTTGTCTTAATCGCTCAAATACCACAGGAATGAAGTATGTCTATGTGTTTATAGAACTATATGTATAGAAATTCACAAAAAATTGCCCATAACTTGTCTGAAAAAATGACGAAAAAAAAGGTTGATGCATACCACTGAGAACTGATTTTACTTATTCTATAGCTAATATAATACACGAAAATGATTTTGAACATAGAAAATCGGGATAGTGTTTTTCAAAAAGCTGCAATTTATGTTTGAAGCTCTGAATGCAAAATATGGATATTAAAGGATCTCATAATAACAGGATTTGCTTATAATTTTTTTATGATTAAAAACTAGAGAAGATGAGCATTCATTTGGTTTTTTTTTTAAATTGATAAATGTTGATTTCTTACAAAGTTCCTTAAAAAAAGAAAATGAAAGCTTATCTTCTCTAGTTTTTAATCATAAAATACCTATAAGGAAATCCTGCTATTATGAGATCATTTGATATCCATATCATGTTGGTGAAAATAACGAAAAACCGCTTATTTTGAATTCAGAGCTTCAAACATGAATTGCAGCTTTTTGAAAAGTATATCTCGATTTCTTATGTTCAACGTCATTTTCATGAATTATATTAATTAAATGGAATAAGGAAAATCAGTTCTCAGAGGTATGCTTCAACTTGTTTTTTCGTTATTTTTTCAGACATGTTATGGTCAATTTTTTGTGATTTTCTATATATGTATATGTAATGGAAGATATGTCGAGGATTTTGAAACTTTAACCGAATCGATCGGAAGATTTATAATTATGTAACGTATTTGGGCATTGAAATCGATCCTTTCAACATTCGCAATAATCGTGCATTCCGCGTGAGTTTTTAAAATATGAAAGAAGATAATGGAAAGTATGTTTTAACTTTTTCACACGCACGCGCGAACTTCTTTGGTTAAGTATAGCGTTGCGGATATTCGACTAAAAAGTTAATATTACACTGTTACAATGTCAAACGTAATACAAAAAAATTATATATATATATATATATATATATATGTGTTCTAAACCTATACGTATGTAAGTTTATATTTAAAAATAAAAACCGCTAATCGTTTTTACACGCCACATTCGTAGTAGACGTATATAGCAAAAACTTTATTGCCGTTTCGCTGACAATAAATATACTTTACGGGAACCACGTGTTCCCCTCCTCCTCCTAAAAAAAACCCTGGAAAATTACAATATTCAATTAATTCTCAACAGGTCTGCAAGAAACAGTGGACATGGTAAAGACGATCGGTGGTCAATGCTACGGCTACGTCTGCGACCTGTGTGACCGCGAGGACGTCTACAAGAAGGCCGCGATTGTCAGCAAGGAAGTCGGCAAAGTAAGTGAATATATATATACGTATGCGTGTACAATATTTGTACGTGTTTACGCGTACAAACAGAGCGCGTGAGCGTGCAAAACAATATATTCTCGAACGTTTCGAAACGCCATGGACACGTGCGCACTGTCGTCACGTGCTACAAGCGCGCTGCGTTCATTCATCGACACACACGTCGAGTTTTGTATTATATATATATATGACAGCGGTGCGGGTTCGTTAATCGAGGATGCGGGAGGTATATTATATCGAAAGGTGGGAAATTGACGTTATTCGAGGGGAATTAGTTTTGATTTTTTTTTGTTGGTATAATTACGTTTGTATTTAGTTATTGTCGTATTCGAATGAGCAATTATAGTAAATATATAAGTGTTAACATAAGTTTCGTCCGTCAAAAACAGAATAAGTATATAACGCGCATTTGCTTGTGTAATTAAAAGTGTGTGTAGGCAAAAGGTACGCGATCTATATGTATATAGTACTATAATGTAAAGTAAATGAAGTTATAATACACACGGTTGAAGAACGTTAACGTAAATTTTATATTAAATATGATATATATATA
>JAYJLV010112851.1:0-11155 GCA_036873485.1 Torymus texanus | reverse complement strand
CAAAGAAAATGAAACTTGATAGTTAATTTACTACTATAAGACTTTTGTGTAAATACACTAAACTCTACGGTGTAAATTAAATTAATTATTTTTATAATTTTATAAAAATAAGGCTTTTTTATTACAAATCTGAAAGGTATCTGATATCTATAGATTTCTTTGTAGAAAATAACATAAAAATAATTTATTTAAGCAATTAATATTATAAATAAATAATAATCTTAAAGAAAACATAACATGATGAATCGAAATAGTGAGAAAGAATTTTTTTGGTCGCATCCTGCGATGAGGCATTTCCTATTTTCTTGTTTTTGATGGTCTTTTAGAGCTACACAATGGTTCAAATTATTCAGAAATGGAAACGTACTATACTCAAAAGATGTATTTTTTCTGTTCTTTGCAATGGCATTGGAACTTTTAACCTAGTTCCCGCAGTTTTTATTTGAAATGAGAAAAAATGTCAATTTTACATTTTTTCACGATTTTTCATGTGTTTTACTGCTATAAAAATGGTTAAATCGTGGAACAATAAACATGTGAGACATGAATAAGATGTACTTTTTCCATTCTTCATAATGGCTTTAGAGTTTTTAACCTAGCTCATATAGTTTTGGTTTAAAATGCGAAAAACCCGCAATGTTCTTGTTGTTTCGCATGTTGCAGGGTTATAATCGTAAATAGCCTGGCGGCACGCGAAAAAAAATGATATTAAACTCTACCAGGCGGCAAACTAATTTTTTTGTCCTACTAAAAATGCACTTTTTAGAAAATAGTACATTATGTACCAAGGGAGTAAAGTAGGCAAACACAGTGCCTACCTTGCCGACTGTACACTCCCGAGGTGCATATACTACTTTTCCCCACATCAAACGTAAAGTGCGTTACAATTGCATTTTTTTTCAAATGATTACATATTTATTAACATTGTACTTTATTTTTGATAAATACTTATATATATTTACATGGTGCAAAACTTTATTTTGTTATTGAGTACAAAAGTTGGTATATTTTACTTTGTATAAGTATTTCCATTATTTAAATAGGTATTTCAATTTTGAACTTATTTGCTACCTATCATAACTTTGGAACAATGCTTACACTTTTTTCAATTTTTAACTTATGCTACGTAGCTTTCATAACTTTGAACAATGCTTATTCTTGAAGTATGATCAGAGTTGATACTCTATACTTGCGGCTTTTCGTCTCTGCGTATGCGCGCCTACTCGCGGAGACTTTGGAGGTGGGAGAGTCGGTCCCCCGAAAGCGCCGATAACTTCGCGTACCGCTCTCTCGCCTTAGTGCTCTCCGACGAGACGCACGGTCTAGCATGTACCTCCACGTTATTTTTTGTCAACCTTACTTAATCTAATTCAATAAAGTTTTTTTTTGTAAGTTGTGCCTTTTATTATCACCCAACACTTATTAACTAAATAAGTGTATCACTTTTCATTTAAAATTTTCTATCTATGTCATTAAATAAATAATACATTTATAAACTTTTAATCTATCATTGCATCAACAATGAAATTACAACAATAATCTTTTTGGCTACCTTAAAAAGAACATAAAACTAATAAACTTTTCACTTTTCTTTACAGGAACAACAGTATTTGTTATAGTTTATACTAATAGACTGTATTTCACAATCTTGGAACAATGTTTATCACTTGTTTACATAAATAATAAAGTTATAAACGTTTAATATATCATTGCATCAACAATAAAATTGTAATTTTGTTGGCTACCTTAAAAAGAACATAAAACTATAAACTTTTCACTTTTCTTTGCACGAACAACAGCATTGGTTATAGTTTATACTAATAGACTGAATATCACAACCTTTGAACAAAGTTTTTGGGCCATCTTCATTTCCAATATCTTTCATTGAATAAAATTTTCTTCTTTTTGAATCAGGTTTACAGAGGTTAGTTTTAAAATTATTTTCCTTACCAGGAGATTCAGTTTTATTCAATGAATCTTTTGTATTGGTGTTATCGGTCTGGAAATCATGTGCATATCTGTATCTTCTTGATAATTTGAGTTCGATGGCATAATACTTGATCTTGATTTCTTCGAATAAAACTTCACAACTTTATTTGGTAACATTTCTGTATTTTGAGAGTTTTGATCATTCCGATGAACATAATTAGTTGTACTATACGGATGATTTGAGGTTGGTGGCTTCGTTAACACTTGTACACTTTGATCATTTATATCAACATAATTAACTGTACTATTAGGATGCTTTGAGGTTAATGGCTCATCAACAGTTGATATTTCTATAGTATTGTTATTAGTTGCTTTATTTGTTGTAATTGTCTTTTCTATAGTTGTACTATTTTTTTGTGCAGTTGGTAATAAATTGGAGATTGGTGGGTGATTCATAAAATGATTGGTTGGTATTTCATCTGAGTTAGCTATCAAATCAAATATCTTTTTCCTATTTGCTGTAGAAAAATCTATGTATCCTTGAGCCACTCCATCCGACTTCCAGCCTTCATGATTTTTGAGAAGAGCTAAATTTCCAACTGCATTTGATAAAGCAGTTGCTGAGCTTCGCGTGAAGCAGTGGTCAGTATATTTTTCTGGCTTGGGTAATTACAAAAATGTTGCAATGATACTAAGTACTTCACTGATCTTGTTCTTACCAATAAACTGTCATATACACTTTCCTTTTTGATAAGTGACAAAAAATCTATCCGAATCATGTAAGTCAGTAGGCCTCAGTAATTGATACTTTTTAACAATATCGTAGTAGTCATTTGAAATAATGAAGTTACGTGAAATATACGTCTTTGTTTCCTTTACTGTAACTATAAAGTGATTATCATAGTCTTTAATATCACTTATTTTCAAGTTAAGAATTTCTTGTCATCGTAAGCAACCAAAAAATCCAATAGTGAGAATTACCTAAAATGATATATCATTTTAGCAAATATTTTAATGTATGTGTTAACATAATCTTAAAAATAATTTTACTATTATTAATTTACACAAACCTTTGTAGACAAGTAGATGTTATCATCAGCAAGATTAAAAAACTTGTTTATTTCAGCTATTGTAAGAGTTTCAGACTTCTTTGATTGGTAACCTTTGCTTTTATTTCAAATTTCTATAATTTTCAATATTTACTCTTTCTCTTATATTCAAAGTAGTTTTCAATTTAGACCAAATACTCCAAAGTGTTGGAGGTTTCAATTTCTTAGAGAACTCTTGAAAATATACAAGAAATACGCTTTCATCAAAAGATGCTGAGTTTTCTTCTTTCCATTGCATGAAGTCCTCATACGTTTTGAGATAAAGTTGTTTAGATTTTAAAGGCAACAAATCAGATAGAACCAATTCTGCTCCTTTTTCAAAATTGCGTATAAGTAGTTCGGAATCAAATGACTCATCATCAGATGAATCTTCTGAAGTCATCTTGTCTATTATTCTTATTTTATGTAGAATATCAATTTTAATACTCCACTCGATATTGCAAAAAACAGAGCACCTTCAAACTGATTTCCGACCGTTAGACGAGATATCTTTAGTCTATGAATACATTAGCAGAGATAGGCTTGCGCTTGAACATAACCTCGCGGCTCGCCCTAAAGTTTTGGCTAGAGTGTACTAGTCCTACTTTAGCACCCGCTAGAAGGATCTAAAGTACGCACTTTACGCGTGGTGTGGGGAAAAAATTTTTTTTGCATAAATTTGTTTTACGTAATTTACACCATGTTTTGAACTACCCTGAATTTTTTTAGAATTTTTGAACAAATATCTTCGGAGCTAAAAATTATCAAAGTAGCACATTTCATGAATTTTCATGATTTTTAGCAATTTTCAAACACATTTTACTCATTATAGATGCATTTTAAGAAAAAACTTCAGAGGCCATTTTTTCACAAAAAATCTATATTTTCTGAAAATCTGGGTTTCATAGGCCCAGCAATATTTTATCATTATGATAAGACCATTTAAATAGTACAAATTGAGTTTTCTTTTGGTGCACTCATGGACCCAGCTCCACAAAAAATCTAGGCGTAGAGCTACAGTATGTAGAAATATCACCCAACTTGTTTTAGAGTGGGATGAGCTCTCATTTTCTTTAAAAAAATTGTAATATCATCAATTTCATGAAAAATGGGATTTTTATGCCCATATTCATCTATCACTTTTTCCTTCCAGAAATACTTTTAGTCTTGAAACTCACAGAGGTTGTAAATAATACAACACCATGAACCTCTGTAGAGTTATAGACCCTAAAGCTTCCCCAGAAAAAAGTTAGAGTATTTCAATTTTTAAAAAGAACTGGAAAAATGTGTTCGATATGCACATTTTTTCCATTTTTTGCAGTTTTTTGCTGTTTGTGCTGCAAAGAAAGTGTATTTGATTATTTATATGAATGAAATATAAATAAAACATGTCAAATATTCAAAATCAAGTGTAAAAATTAATTTAAAAAAAATTCATTACCTGAATATATATCATTTCATGTAATATTCACATTATTTTCTTTGCTTTGTCTCTAATATAACATAAATGCTATGTTAGAGCTCATTTCTTTTGTGAATTTTATTGCTTTTCATAATAAATTAAATAGATTCATATTTACAATCCTTTTGTACAAATTTTTTCACTTGACGAAGAGAATAGGCTTTATTTAACGAAAATCGGTCAATTTGTTTCCGAGATAGAAAGAGTTTACATACACACACATACATTCACGAAAAAAATTTTCAGAATCAATAAATATTGATATATATATAGCCTTAAAACATCTTTTTGAACATTTTTTGTCTCGAAAATTTTGTTACCGTTGCAAAACTTCCTCTATGAGGAAGCAATACGTATTGTTATTGATTTAAAGTCGTTGGACTTTACAATAAGTGCCAAGATGCATCCATTTGAGTAATAATCCTGTCTAGGATACAAGAAATGTGTAATTTAGGCTTGAATTTAGGCTTTGATCAAGTGGTAATTAAAAAAATTGTCTTATTGACTTTGCTATATATTAAATTTTGGCAGTAAACATAATGGTTTTCTAAGTTTTCATTATTATTTTGTATTTCATAAGATCTACTGCATATTCTCATTTATTATAGTACAAAAAATAGAAACAAAAATACAAAAGAAGAAAAAGTGATCGTTAGCAATAACTTTTATCGGAACCAGTGTGGAAGTAGGATTATAGATGAACACATGTAAGATTCGAGACCTTATCTTCTAACCATTTAATATAAAAGGATGGATTTCAGGTACAGGGAAGTAAGTTTTGGAAAGGAAAAAAATAAAGGATTCATTGACTGAAGCGGAACAGAAATTTCGTAATACTTTTCTTTAAAATGGTTCAAACAAATTATTTAAAATTAATATAGTTATGGTCCGAAGAGTTAAAAATATAAAAAATCTCTATTATTATTATCATCAATTAAATGAAACAGTGAAAGAATGGAGGCAAGGTGGTAACGACGGGTGCAGACTGGAAAACATTAAACTCAGAAAGAATTCTTTGGCATAAATTATAGGGCATAACGCTGAAGAAATCCGAATAGGCTAACAGCATGTTTTTATTATAAATCCGTCATGATAAGTCGGAGTTCAATAAGTATTTTCCTTCCAGACTGATCGTCCTTATGGAGGACCAAAAAACTGGAAGAACTAAGCCCTTTATACCGGATATCGAGGCCCAGATGCCACCCCTATGGTGGAAAGATACATTATCCAATTCTACGGATAAAGAAAAAATCAAATAGTAAAATAAATTTCAGAAAACTAAGAGTTGATGATTTGATAACGTATTTTAATTGTAGAGGGTTTAGGAAGATATCACCCTTTAATGGCATTTTCCGTCTTACTGACTTAATCAAAAGTTATTAATATAAGCTCAAATAATATAGAAAGAATCACATTTATAATTCTACTTACTTTTAAAGGCGAACATTCAAAAGTGTGGATATGTGTGAGTGCGTGCGTGTGTGCATGCAGAGGTTTTATGATTTACAACTTTGTTTTCTCTTATTTTGGTTCCTGAAGTATTAGTGACTCCATTAAAAAACCAAATTAGATTTCGATTTGTGTTATTCTAATTTGTATATTTTACATCTTAACGACACGTGACGCATTTGTAAAAGTAAATGCGAATAATACTTTGAAAATTAAAATTACATACTCTCTAACGTTGAATTAGTGAAAAAACCACTAAAGATTAGTTAAAATTGCTCCACAGAAACATTAGTGAATATTCACTGATGAAATAGTGAATATTTACTAATTTTGAGTGAAAATATTCACTATTTAAAATAGTGAAACTCTTCTTATTTAATTAGTAGATATTTGCACATACTTTCACTGAGAATTAGTGAATATTTAGTATTTAATTAGTGAATATTCACTAATGTTTCTGTGAAGCAATTTTAACTAATCTTTAGTGGTTTTTTCACTAATTCAACTTTAGAGAGTAGAACATCTTTTTATTCATTAATTCTTTGTTCAAAGCTTTATTAACAATTTCTACTATATGTAAGCAGAAAACGCTTATAATAGACTTATCTTGGCTGGACAACTATTTTTATACAATCAATTATTAGTATATGTGGTGTAACAATTTTCGGTTTAGTGAAAATATAAAGCTCTCTCAGGCACCAGTCGTACTTAAAAACTAACTGTAAATTTTGTGAAAATCATTTCGCGAACATTTCAAACAAAACTGGAAAATTTTGAGACTTGTTCAAAGAAAATTAGATCAAAGAGGCCAAATTTGCAGCTGCATACACGTACACGCGCGTGCCTGCAGGCATATACAGAGAAAATAAAGCTATACAAAAACGAAGCTCTTCCTAAAACTGAGAGAAGGATTAAGCTTGCGTGTCTGTTCATACTGAGTTTGCGTGTCGAGCCCGGACTTGCTTTGGTGAATCCAGTGTAAACGCAAGTCACAAAAGCTTTATGTACGTAGATGTACATATTGTTGCATTTTATTCTCTTGTCATGGTTAAGTGCAATGATAGTCAGAAAATGTGGGTGTGTTTCTTTGTTGACTTAACAGTACATTTTTCCTGTATTATTAACGTTCAAGATTGGATTCACAATGTTGTCCAAATGTAGCAAACGTCGCTTTGTCGAAATGTTAACATAAAGACTGCTGTTAAACATCCGACAGATTTAGTTCATAAAGACTCTAATAGATGGCGCATGATATAAGATACTAAACCAGTATATACCAAAGAAATAACCTGCAAGAGAATTATTTCTTCAGTCTATGCATGAAAGTATTTAATTAAGGAAGGGCGAATGGGTCCTTTATGTCGGGCGCTTAACAACTACGTAAAATAAAACTGATTTTTTTACAGCAGCTTCTCAACAATTAATGTATAATAACAAACATGCAGTTTAAAGAAGTAAAGAGGCTTAAAAGCACAAAGATTTCAATGAGTACACCAAAAGAAAACTCAATTTGTACTATTTAAATGGTCTTATAATAATGATAAAATATTGCTGGACCTATGAAACCCATATTTTCAGAAAATATAGATTTTTTGTAGAAAAAAGTCCTCTGAAGTTTTTTTCTTAAAATGCATCTATAATGAGTAAAATGTGTTTGAAAATTGCTAAAAATCATGAAAATTCATGAAATGTGCTACTTTGATAACTTTTAGCTCCGAAAATATTTGTTTAAAAATCTAAAAAAATTCAGAGTAGTTCAAAATACGGCATAAATTACGTAAAAAAAATTTAAGCAATAGAAAAATTTTTCATCTGCGACTTGACAGAGAACCGGCCATATATATATATATATATATTCTTTTTTTGTAAAAGTGTCGACGCCAGACCACAACCTTAACTCTGTTATATATGCATCGTCTATATTGATATTCGAATTCGATGCGAGCATGGCACCTCATCCCTGAGAAATTTATAATTTTAATAATTGGGATGTCGGACTTTATTTGGTAACGTATTTACCAACATTTCAGAATTTTATGTTATTCCCTTTTAATTATTTATTTTTATTTATTCATCTAGTTGCTTTCAATAAAAATATGTGGCCAAGTCTGTCAAATCGAGAGGTGAAAATGTAGATTTTCTTGAGACTCTCAGAAAATGTTCTGATCCTTATTCCGGATACCCCTGAATTTTTTACGATTTCTTTGACCCATACTTTTAGATATATCAGAGGTCAAAAACTTATTTTTGGTGATTTTTTGCCGATTTAGACATAAGAGTAAGTAGTATTTTTTTGTAGAATTTTCTCAGATTTTTATTAAAAATTTGTTTAAAGTCGTATGTATATGTATAGTCCGATCAGGACTTTCTCTACCAAAAAATTCATGAAGATAACTTTTTATTGTCCAAAAGGGTCCGTATGAGTCCTAGAATGATTATCGATCGTTTTTGGATTTAAAATAAATCATTCAGTTGATAATTTTTAAAAAAAAGTCTTATACAGGTCTGAAAATCGGCAGAAAGTCATCAAACAAAGTTTTTGACCTCTGATATATCCAAAAGTACGGTTCAAAATATTGGAGAAAATCAAGTGTATCCAGAATAAGTAGCAGAACATTTTTTAGAGTTTCAAGAAAATCATGTTTTGGTTTCTCGATTTGACAGAGACTCGGCCATATGTATAAAAAACATATTTTTAAAATAGTTTATAATCCCGGAAAAGCTTCATTTCTCAATTTTTTATACTCAGATCAACTATTATAATTAAATATTATATTCAGAGAGGGCATTGTTCATTCTCAAAATATTTATAACTATTAACGTATCTAGTCTATTAAATGTAGCTACATATAATTATATTTCTTAATTATTAATATATTATTTTTGATATGATAATAGTAATGTTAAATCTTTATCTTGAAAGCCAGTTAAAGTAGACGTATGTTGTCTGCACTGAAAAATTTTTGTTATAGCTCACGCCGACATCGTAGTGTGACAGCAGCGCTTTTAGTTTGGTGCAGCAGCTACACTAAATCGGCGTAACTGTTGTTCCAAACACTACGGTCGTCTGTTCTACTATTATATGGTACAACCATACACGTCATGAATAATTATAAAAAATTTAATTCGTTACTAATCAGTTAGAGCCAAGTTTAATATCGCTTTCAAATGTTATGGTATGCACAATTTCACATAATTTTATTGATTGTTTCTTTAATATAGTTTTAAGTAAATTTTTGGTACTACTACTTGATTTTGCATTATGTGACGAGGATTTCGCCAAAGGCGATATTCTCGTCGAGTCGAGCCTCGCAGCGCCTGCCTGGGCTACAGCTCGTGTATACGTACATTGTATACACATTGACACGGCTGTGTTTGTTTTCAGGATTCGGCAACGCAGCGGCAGAGAGATATCGACAAGGCGAAGTGACAATGATAATCGACGAAATGAGAGAGAGAGAGAGAGAGAGAGAGAAGACTAGAGAGAGAGAGAGAGAGAGAAGACTAGAGAGAGAGAGAGAGAGACGGAAGATTCCCGACGCGGCGCGAGCCAACGCGCGAGGGATGGATGACTAGTCAGTCAGAGTACGAGTACGGTACGAGTAAGATTTCGTATGTGGACTCGCCAGCGTCGGCCAGCGGCCGAGCTGGATCGACGGCAGAGGATCTGCCAAGTCTCTGGCTATTCCTTGACCCACCCAGCAGCAGTGGCATCAACACAGCGCACACTCACAACTTGAGAAGAGAGGAAGAGAGAGCACGGAAAGAGTGCGAGCAACAGCGACGGCCATCGTCGAGCATCATCGCCAGCACCAGGCGACTCGGGGGACGCCCCGATTCAGCGCCAACGTCAGCAGCAGGTAGCGCGAAGGCCACCATCCAGCGACGGCCCGGAGGGGAGCAGGCGAGTAGCTCTTCTGTTTGGCCATAAGGCCGCCGCGTGCGATAGAGAGAGCGCGAGAGGTGTTGTGCCGTCCGTTGCGCCGCCGAGAAATCGGTTGGAACATGGACGTGCCCACCTAATTGGCTTCGGGCTTTACATACTCTCGCACCGTTCTTAACTGCTCAAGAGAATCTATACCGGTGCGCCACGTAGCGGCAAGCGGCTGAAACCACTGATTGGATCCGCCTACCACTTCTTTCCGACGTTTGCTGCTACGTGGCGCATCGATTTGCACTCCCTTGAGCAGTTAAGAAGGGTGCGAGAGTATATAAGGCCGGAAGACTCGAGTGTTCGAGTGATTCCTTTCAGGGGTCAAACAGGTAAGGTTTGCCTTGCTTGTGATTATTTTGATGTTATCCTTTTAAATAAGGATACAAAATAGGTATACGAAAGTATCCCTTTAAATAGGGAATAAAAAATACTTATACAAAGTATCCCTCTAAGTAGGAGTACAAAATATTTTACCATTATTCCGACAGGAAAGAATAAGACAAATAATTATAAATAAATAAATTAGATATTTTATTAAAATTTGTTATATTTGAAAAATATAAGTCTGGATAAAAGTGCCAGGTTTTTAGTCTGGCAATTTTGCTAGACTAATTTTGGGATAAAAATCTTTGCCTTGGAAAAAGTCTCGGAAAGTGGCCTTAGAGAGACTATTGCCATGCCAGAATACTTGTATAAATTCCAATGAGAAGATGTCTCAGGGACTAGATCTCCAACGATTACTCCTAAATATTTCATTAAATAGAGCATTTCTGCTGCTGAAACTTTTAAATTAATTACATTTTTTCCAAACTGCGTTTTAATAACTGGTGGTTTTTAGAAATGTCTAAATCGTACTCAAACTTTGGTTTCTAGTATTTAACAAATGTAAAGAAAAATAATGTTTTTCAAAAATGAACGTTGTCAACATTGAATTAAGTATGTAAATACATACACCTTCTAAGTAATCGTGCATCATATCTACAGTGACGTTTTCTGTAATGTGAAAATCATTCACTCTGTGAAATACACACTCTTCTTTGATTCCAGTTTTTTGTTCATCGGATTATTTAACATCCAAAATATAATTAAATTTATTTCGTATTTTTGGGTCTATTTCCATACTCAATTCGGAAGACTCTTCAGATGAAAATCGGCAAATTCGGCAATAATAACACAGGCCCACAAAAAAAAAAGTGCCCGGTTTTGGGAGGGAGATTAACATATCCTTATGTATTTTTGACCGCTGAATCCGAATCCGTCGTCAAAAATAGAGGTCGCGCCGAAAATTTTCGA
>JAYJLV010112840.1:0-11156 GCA_036873485.1 Torymus texanus | reverse complement strand
CATATAAAACTAAAAATAAAAAAAATTTTCTAAAGTTTCGTTGCACTCCAACGATGCAAACTTCAAACCCATAATAAAACACTGCTCATCCATATACAATGACTCTACACAAATCCTTTTAATTTCCATATATACAAAATATGACCTCTACAACCATATTACCCTAAACGAAAAGAAAATCCGCCTCGAAAACCATACCTAAACCTTGTACATATCCTCTACACCATCCCGCAAATCTTCCGGCCCACCTCACCGACATTTCCGTGGATCGGCCGCGCGCACCGGGATTGCGCATTCCTCGATAACCCCGTGAGGTGTGAGGGCTAACCACCGGCATTGGCCATCATCACACGTGTATACGCCTTCACTGCCACGAGAGTCTGTATATATATGTATACATCTGCGTTTGCTATTTTCGTCTCCCGGTACCAAAACGGTGACGACAAAACTTTCCAACCTCACGGATATATAGTATACGAATTTACCGGCGTGGAAAAATCGAGCGAGAAAAATTGCTCCTGATACAGGAAACAGATTGTAGTGGGCGTGTACCATACGCTGTATATATATATATATATATATATATATACGTTGATGGGTCAGCAGAAACGATGCTGTGTGTATATGTGTGTGTATATTTGTAATTACTGTAACATAAAGCATTGATTTGAATCACTACTCGTTTACACAATTATTACACATTCGTGTATGTATACGATAAAGAACCCTAAACACTCGGCTCCACCCTGTTACAAATAGACATCACAGATAGACGCGTGCGTACATCAAAGCTATACTACTCGAGGGCCGCGTGCGCACTATTTGACATCAGATGCAAATTAATACACATTCGGGTGTTCAATCATAGCTTTCAATCGAATGCGTACTGCTACATCAAACACATAAACTGAGCGTCCCAATTTATTAATAATCCCTATCTTCATCCCCTGGTGCTCCGGATAATCCGTTATTCTTTTCCTGAATATAACCAATATATATGTACTTGTATACGATATTTATTCTCTTTCGATTTCTTCTGGAGTATATGTATATAACTCGTCTGCACAAATCGATGCAAATCGGCTTAGGCTGGCCCAAGCGATATGTAACGGGCGACTTGTCAGCTAACAGAGGGGCTGCTGCTGGTTATATAGAAACGATGAATGCCAGAGTACACCTGACTGACTGTGTGTTATATGGATTCGTGTGATCGGATGCGTTTCGATAGATATAGGTGTATATAGTATTTTCGGTTCTGAGTAAATGGAAATTCGACACCTAATTTCCGCGTCGTTGGATGTAGCTATTGGTTAGTTTAGTGGAAAAATTTACCGGGTTGTGTGTGTATAAACTATTTGGAAATATCTAGTATGCTTTGGCTTTTTTTAGAACATGAAAACAAGCTAACTTTATGGCAAAGAAACAAAATAAATAAAAAAATACGTATTGCCCGTAACTTGCGTGGTATAGAAGTAGTCTAGACCAAATGAGTTTTCATTAAAACTAATTGTATTTTAGTGCTACGTAGATTTGGAATTACTAATAATTTTCGTAAAGTGAAATCAAGCTAAAAAGACTGGAGAAAATAAAATAAGAATGTGTTTTCATTACTGGGATGTACTGCCTAATTTAACAATTCAATTTCGCTTAATTTCTTACTCTTTTTTTATTTACCTGTATCGCAGGCATCGATTCATACGACTAAAGTGTATACATTCTTTATGAAAATATCAAATTCATGAGAAAACCTTATTAAATGAATTCCCCAAGAAAATCAATCTCAAGCTTAACCAATTCATGGCTAGAAAAAATTAGTTAATTTATTTATATACTTAAGTAATCTAACTATTGTATAATTGCATAACTTGATTAATTTTCTACTAGTGCACAGCTATAGCTGCGTACCAGATTTTTCCTTATTACAATTATTTTACAGTTTTCTATAACGATTCTCATTAAAACTTTATCCGTAATAACTTAGATAACAATGGATCCTCATTCCTTGACATTTCATAACCATCTTATAACATTTTAATTTAAAAAAAAGCAAACAAACAATCGTGTACATATATATTCCTTTTCACCTAATCCATACCAAACTGAAAAAGAAAAATGACACACCACACACGACGTTCGTTCGTCGTCCACTACGTACATATCGATCTCTCTACGCGTACACGTATATATACTCTTCTCGTTTTTACATCGATGCGCCCGCGCGACGACGTCGACTCTCTTTCTCTCCCGCGTTGGCCCTAATTGCGAATGACCTCCTGCGGGCAAAATACATAGATATGGTGGCGTCGCATCCTCGAAAGAAAAATATCGAGCTTACTATACAGTTTTTGGCACGCGGTACCCGCTTGTTTTGTATCACAATAACGTCCTGATACATATATCAGGTTCGATAAAAAAGAAAGAAAGAAAAGAAAAAGAACTACGTTCCCTAGTGCATTATATTATTACACACACCAAAACGCATTTTCGTGACACATTTCCATCTTTTTCATAACAATAGAAAAGCCATTGCCGCTACCACCCACGCGAGAGTGAGAAATTGTCACGTAACAAAGTTACACTACAACAAAAAGTTCAGTTACGCGAAAGAGAATTTTTTCATATAACCGGGGCCGGTAGCGGTTCCTTCCTCTTTTTTTTTTTCATTCGTTCCCGTAAACACGCGTATAAAAGTGAATGGACAATAATAAGAAAGTGAATGGCACATACATGTATATACATATACACAAGCGTTCGCGCAATGTAGAGGTTTCATTACGGACTTTTATTTGTCCACCGAGAGTAGAACATTTATAACTACGCTGCTACGGAATTGTAGTGGCAGGTACATAATATAAGAACACTAACTAGTTGTTTTGTTAATTTACATCGCAAGAAAAAAAAAAGAAGATAGAAGGAGAAGGGAAAGAGATTTTCGCGTTTATATTTTGAGGAAAACCTCTCGCGTATATGTGTTATTTCAAAGGCTAAAATTAACTTTTTTTCTTTTTATCGGTACTGCGTCGTGCACGTTTTCTCTCGCTATATACGAGAAACACACAGAACGACCAGTTCTTCTTCTTCTTCTTCTGTTAGATGCACTTAGAATCTAATTACAAAGTCACCAAGAGATATCGATATTATTCAACATTGAATGATACGTTGAATGGACCTTTTCATCCGATGTGTGTGTGTATGTTTTTATACACCACCAGCATTTTCCTCTACGAAAATAACATCGTTCGAGCTACGTACAAAGCTATATATATATATATATATATATATATATATACACACATACACATACACACTGCATTGCACTTATCAGCAGCGGCAATGAAACATACAAGTACTTCACGTGTACACATATATCCGAACGGTTGCTGCTACTGTCGTTGCCTCAACCGCTTGTGCACCTGAACCAACGATAATGCTACTACTACTACTATACTGCACTCTCAATAATATACAGCATACGCTATGTACAAATGTAGTATAAAGCGCTGTCGAAATGCATGTGCACCTATATACATATATGAGCGATGATAATCATCATTGCTTTTCATTTCGACACCGAACTTACGTATGTGACTTATTATACTAATAACGAAACCTGCAGCCGGAAAAATCAATCCACCTCGTCTTTCCTATACCGCCATATCGTTTATACATATATATATATATATATATATATATATACATACAACTACTCTAGTACAGTAAAGTAATAGGGAGCGGCCCCCGCCTTCTTTTACTTGCACTATAACCGGAAGACCACGACGACGACGACGACCGCTATTTACCGTTTACTTTTCGCTCTCTGCCTACGCCGCGCTCTATTTCTCGCTTTCTCCCTCTCTCTTTCCACTATATAGACATTCAATCCTCCTAAATATATATATATAGATATAGATATACACGTACACAAGTACACTTGAGTAAAATTTCGCGGATACCACACACATACAGACACACCGATACATTCAATATATATATACATATACACGTATACAGTTATATGGATACGCCGAAAATTCTCGCGCGCGTCGGCTGCTAGCGCCGCAGGATCAAGGTCGCCGATGCCGCAGAGAGTGAGAGAGTGAGAGAGAGAGAGAGGTATATGTATGTATATATATAAACCGTCTGCTATATACCGCGAACGCGGCTTGCGTGTGTATATATGTATGTGCATGGCTAGCAAAGTGGAACGAACGAAGCTATGCTGCTATACTTCCCGGGAAATTATATATACACGTACTTGGTACAGGCGAAAACTAACGTCCTGCCGGAAAAGTGTCATCTGTCATGCTTTATGCCTTTCTATTCATGTATATAGAGAGCTTTATTGTATATGTGTACAAGTGTAGATGATAAAGAGGGAGAGAATTAATCGATAGATCATGGTATACCGCGAAGTGATCCTTACTATGCAATGTCCTGGTACATATATACATACACCTGCAGCGGTCTCTGAGGGCAAGTATGTATATATGTATACACACGCGACCGAGCTACGCAGGTAGGGGAATCGATAAGTGGGTGACGACTACTACTACATACTACTATACTACTACCACCGTCAACTTTTCTTACGCTATTACTACTCACCTTCCTTCCTTCCTCTTCCTCTTCCTCTTCCTCTTCGGTACTATGCGCACTCTTATCTCTCTATTATATCCTTCTTGTATACAATAATATATATATACTCTCACCAAGCGCTGTTACTACGCCCGGAACGGCGCATTATCATCGTCATCATCTCTCGTTCGCCGAAAACTTTCCGCATATATACGCGCACTCTCGCACTTTCCCTCGCGCTGAGTCTCTCTCTCTCTCTCTATCCGTGAATATATATAGATATAATAAACCTTCTCTCTCTATATATATACGTAAGTCTATATAGGAAAGGAAGTATTCCACGCGCACACGCGTATACCGCTCGTTCTCTCGGTACCGTTCGCGAGACTATACTACCTAGACGTTGTCGTTGCCGTTCTGACTCTGCTATGCTGCCTGCCTCTGCCTGCATGCGCGCGCGCGTGAGCGCTACTACTGCCGCCACCACCGTGGCGCTCTCACTCTCACTCCCACGAAGACGAGCGCTACTGCCGACGACGACGACGACGTCGTTGTATATGTATATACATATATATGTATATAGTGTATGTATAGGAGGATACCCCCTGCGGCTGTATACGCGCGCGCGTGCTACGAGCATCGGATGTGGATAAGGTGCATACGTGTGTGGGTGATATATAGAGAGAGAGAGAGGGGGGAGAGAGGAGAAGCAACCGTGCTTGCTATATACCGCCCGGTTGATGAATGGGGCGAGCACAACGCGCGGGTGCTAGGATTACGTAAGGATCCGTCGTCGTCGTCGTTGTCGGTGTGTTGATATATATATATATATCGCTGACGCTATAAGCGCGAGAAATTGGGGAAAAAGGATGTACGAAGTGTATAGGGGAGAGGAGATTGTATAAGTGTATGCGTGGATCTGACAGGTTTTGTCTTTTTTTTTTTGGTTAACGACGGTTATATGCGTAAACAATCTTGACGTGGTGTGTGCGGTAGAGGAAATGAAGGACGACCGGTTATCAGGAGAGAGAGAGAGAGAGAGAGAGAGAGAGAGAGAGAGAGAGAGAGAGAGAGAGAGAGAGACGCGTGGTATGGGACCGAAATTGCCCTGGAATTTGCTACAAACAAAGATCGCATGCGTGATGAAGAGAGAGAACGTTGAAAAATTATGTGTATATACACGGTGATTATTGTTGGTGATCTGACGATCGATAGTACCTTGAGAGAGAAAGAAATGAGAGAAGAAGGGAGGTGATTTTTCCGGGAGCGTCGTGTAATTTGACGTGCGTTTAATGCGTCTGAGGAGAGTATGCGGTTGGTTGTAAACAATAAAACGTATAAGAAGATCGCACTGCAGTAGACTTTTTATAAATTATACGTGGGAAAAACAAAGCGTATAGGGTGTTATTCGAGGTAAATAAGAGTATATACCTATATATACGAACAAATTTATAGATATATATATATATATAGATTTTATTTGAATAATGATGCAGAAAAAAAATGTACAGTTTACTTTTCACTGCGCACCATTTCTCTCCTTCTATAGATCTCAGCATCGTATCTCGTATTCTCCTCTCGTCGGTACGCCGTCACATCTCGTTCCGCCGAAAATTAGGACCCACAGCAGTTCTATACTGGAGAAAGAGAAAAGCCGTCCAGCCAGCACATATTTCCGATCGTCGTCGTCGTCGTCGTCGTCGTTGGCTATCGTACCACGTACCACTACACCTGTACCCGACATCGTCGTCGTCGTTGTCGTTGGTCTCCTCCTTTTCCTTTATATCGATTTTATCCCTTTTTTTTCCTTACTATACGTCGCGACAGTCCCTTTTCCTAATGCAGACGGTCGTTACATACAGGCAAGAGTATATATATGTACACATACTAGTAAGGTTCGGGTATAGGGATGCTGGTAGCTGGCGCTTCGAGCATGTCGCGTAGCAGGACGCTGATTTCCTGTGGAAAGTGGATTATATGTATGTATGAGAAGTTCAAAAAGACATGGGTGAAAGTGCGTTATAAGTGTGTTGAATGATGGATTAGTTTTTTTTTGTATATGTGCGTGGGTTGATGCAGGATGCTGATATATATTTAATGCGGTAGTTGGGCAATTATCGTGCGGTGTAACACGGAGATGGAGAATTTTTTTTAAAGGGAACAGTAGAGGTGTGAGGTGAGTATGGAGGCGGCGAAAGTTGAGTTAGTATTTTATACAGTAGGATTGTGATATGGGGTCACTGTTTTTTCTTTTTCTTTTTTTGTTTTGTCATTTACGTTGGTTTGAAGACAATTTTTTTGGGGACTGGATTGACGAAGCTATAAATGGATTGAGTATGAAACATTTATTTTGTCGTCTATGCACAAAAAGCATGTTAAATTAGGAAGTGAATAATTAAATGTTGCACAATAAGATCGCGACGTAATGAGCAAATGAATTTTTATGAAAGAGAATATTACAAAAGCGAGTGAATATTTATTAGATATACAGCTCACATTGAAATTTAATTTAGTTCTGCTTTATATTATGTATATTCTGCGACAGTATTATGCCCCGAAGGCAATTGTATATTAATTTTTATTACTTTTATTGTATGCATAGGTTGGAATTACGTGATACTGTTACGGATAATAAATATTTTTCTCAATATAAGCGAATACATTATGTAAAAAGCTTGATCCTATATGTATAATATAATCAAAAAAGCAATAAAATCACCTGTTAAAACGACATATACGCGTATATATACATACGAAAAATAAATTCTGAATTTTAACCATCGTTCGCATAAAAATTAATGATTAAAATTCTTTTGTTTCGACTGGAATTCGCATATTTTACTTCAATCGTACTCCTTTTTTTATTCGGAAGAATTTGGTAATAAAACCATATAACAATTACAACGCATCGTTACAGAAATTCCTCAACATTTCAGCAAACCCCCACTTCAACATTGACCAAACAGGTTTTGTTTACAGTACCAAAACAAAATAATCCATCATATTATACACACACAAATATAACCAACCTGTTCACGTTGCAACCGCATACGATCAACAACCGGCTCGTTAAAGTTTGGATCGTTCGCTGGATCATGGACATCAGCTTCTCGTTCTCGTTCACCCTGAGGAAACCGCGTGCAGTAGATTTGCCGAATAGCATCGAGGGTAGCAGCAGGACGGTCACGGCCGAATCTCAGGTCGATAGAAGCGAAGGAGTCGCTGCCCGCAGCTATGGACAACGGCTTGTCGTAATCCGTTGCGCTTCCCTTCCTGTAATCCGTTGTGTTCGAACATGACATGCGTCTATATGTACATACGTGTGTTGTGGAAATTCGATGTGAGAGGATGCGTGTAATTATATTATTATACATGTATGTAGGTGTAGGTATTATTTTTAAATGGTGCAAAAGTTTTTGTTTATATACAAAGGATGTTCGTGTATACTGTGAGGATCTATAAACACGAGGGGATTGTGTATGAAAATAAACAGTGCATAAAATATGAAGGAGATGTTTTATAAGACTGGTTGGAGACTATTAAGCGGCATTGTAACAAGTTTCCACAATAATTTGAAAAAAGAATATATATATATATACATGCATCGTGGACTAGGAGACTTTGTTCCTTTGTTAATCTATAGAATGAATATTATCTCTTGAATCACAGAATAAAACAACGATAAATCAAATGACGTTTATAGATTTTTTAATAAAGAAACAAAATAATAGAATTAACCTTTTATTAGTGCCTCGAAACAGCATCGACATAATAGAATCTCGTAAAACTATTATACATATCAGAAATAAAACCTTAACCAATTAAAGTTCGCATAACACTGTACTCTATTAAAATATAACGACAAAGTACCGAAAATCTATAATAAACTGATTAGTCGAAAATAGCCTCTAAACCCGTCATTGCACATATACATACGCTTATACCTATTACAATCTAAATAAAAGCCGTATAATCAATCGCTAAATTTAAACTGCGAACCCCATGCTGAGATTTTCGAATGCTACTCGTATATATAGGTATATATACAATCCGCAAGTGTAATGTCAATCAATAACCCATCATCGTATATCCGCCTCCGTTGGGACAAGTCTCAATAACCTGCGCGTGTCCTTACATCCCTCCCTTTTCGTCCCTTGATACCTGCATAATTTATACCGAACGAGAGTAAACCTGAAAAGAAAAAGGGGAAGAACGAGCTGCTACTCGTTCTAATTCTGTATATACACGAGGGCGTGTGTAATGTACAATATGTAACACTGCTACGTTCGTTTAATTCAGTTAATTTTCCTTGCCACGCTGTGTTGTACAGCGGATGTTTTTAAAATTACAACGTGAACACTGTACACACACGCGCTATTTATATACTAACATAAGCATAACGTGTGTAAAATGTACCTGCAAGCTCGAGTTCTATAGTCCAACAAAAATAGAACACATGCGAATATACTAAACTGTACGAATGTGTGTATATATATATATATACACACACACACACACACACACACACACACACACACACACACACACACACACACACACACATAAAACTTAAAACGCGCGCGCATTCTGAAAAAAGAACGTATGTATGTTTGATGTATATAGCACTGCGCGTAACGAATCTACATGTTCGCGTGTCCGCTTTACTTCCTTTGTACCTCTCTATACGTATATGTATATAATACGCGACGAACGAAAAAAAAAAAAGAAATTCCGCTTGCGATATATAAACTCGCAGCTTACTCACCTCGACTGGCACACGCGCGCGTTCTAAAATTCTTTTTTTTTTCTGACGTCACCAAAAGCTATACGGGCAAGCGGAGCAAACGCGCGCGGCATCCTCTTTGACGTGCGACGTTATAATGGAACGAGAAGCGTGTGATGGGCTTGCGTACAAAGGGACTTATATACTCCGCGGGCGCGCCGCGGCTCTTTGTGAATTTGACGTTCTTAGCGACACGGTGCCGGTAAAGTGGAAGAGAGAGAGAGATAGAGAGAGAGAGAGAGAGAAAATACGTGAAATGAAAGGGAAGAAAAGAGAGAGAAAGCACGATGCAGCAGCAAATCAGCTTCTGTGTAAAAAAGGGAAGGATAAAGGATTTCGCTGATATTGGATTCGACGGCTGGTTTAATCGAATATCAATAACTTTATTGATTGCCTGTGAGCGGCTATGTGTATGTATGTCTGTGTGTGACTTTGCCGGCGGGTATATAAATGGCAAATATATATATATATATATATATATACACGCGGTAGCTGAGTTTAGAAGGGAACAGTGTGTGGTTTTTCAATGTTTTAATAGAATTTGATTGGGTCGTATCGGTATCCAGTGATCGTGGTTTCATAAATAATTTATTGTTTTATCCGTGGCTCTTTTTTTCTGTTCTTTTTGATTGATTGAGAGGTGTATATGTCGAACGTGGTGGATTTTATTACAACTGTTATATATAATTATTTTTATGTCAAATTATTGTCAAGAATGTAATTGATATTTCAGAAATTATATATAGTCTTTACATTTGGTGCTGCGAACTTTCGCAAGGTATATATAATTAGAATATCAAAATAGATTTAAAAAATTTATATTTTTGGGTAAGTGCATAAACCTTCGTGGTTAATTTTAATTTAATGGAAAATGCACATCAACTAACGAAAATTGTTTAAAACTTTTTATTTCGCCAATATTTCGAGAGTATTTTAACTCATCTCTTCAGGGCATATCAAAATAAAAATAATTCACAGATGTGTCTCGATTTTAACGTATTCAAACGAACGATATGATTGTTTTTATTTTTATACGAGATAAAATACTTCCAAAACATCGACAAAATAAAAACTTCCATTGTTCGTTAATATCGGATTTTCCCATTAAAACTAATCACTTTTTCTCTTATCCTATATACAACCCATACACAACTTACATGCTCGTTTGACCTTTGAACCCATACTGCGACAACATCTCCTTCGTCTTCCTCAGCAGCTGTGTATCCTTAGCTGAATGATAATGTAGACTAGCACCAAGCACGTGGGCAGCAGCGCGTAACGTCCGGCCGATGAACTCCCGCTCGTCAGAGTCGAATTGACGAAACTCATCGTACTTGCCAGCAACAAGGCAAAGTCGCATAGGGAATGGCTCAGAGACTGGGGGCTCGTCTTCAGGTGTGGATTTGGCACGTTCCTCGAGTGCACGATGTTTGTACTCGCGTAATTCTTCCAGCTGTTCCGGTGTATAACTCAGGCTTATGGCAGTTCTGCGGAGATGAGTGCGTGAATGCGAGGTTGGATTTATTATACTTTGTAAATGATGTTTGTAGGTGTAGTGAATATTGTGTAGAATAATTATTGGTGTGAGATAATGTTTTTGTTTTTCGTTATGTGTGTCGTTAGATTTGATTACCCGCGTGAAAATATTATATGAGATCTCATATGAGATCGTAATTGAAATCTCATGTAGATCTCATGTATATCTCATATGATATCTCATATGAGATCTCGTGTGCAGTTTTAATTAATTAATAAATAATGTATTTTTAATGCAAAAGTATGAATAAATAGTATATTT
>JAYJLV010112829.1:0-11156 GCA_036873485.1 Torymus texanus | reverse complement strand
AGAGAGAGAGAGAGAGAGAGAGAGAGAGAGAGAGAGAGAGAGAGAGAGAGAGAGAGAGAGAGAGAGAGAGAAGGAGAGTGAAATTACATCCCGAGGTGTATAGGTTTGTGTGCTTGTGGTGATTTAAATTGGGTATATGGGGATGGTTTAATTTTTTTTTTTCGATTGTTGACAGAAGAGGAAAAGTATAATGTGAGTAGGAGAAAGAATTAATGAAAAAAAAAAAAAAAAAAAAAAATATGCGTAATTGATGGCAATTAGCTAATTAGTTGACTGAATACTCATAAATTAACAAAGTGACGTCCAATTGCATAAATTTCTTTTAAAGTAAATGTTCTTTATGATAATTTAATTAACTTTAAAATTTAGTGATGTGGTTTATATATTATTAATTATGTGTGTTAATTAATGGTAAAATTCGTCGAAACGTATCTTTAATTTATTCTGTCTTTTAAGTATTGAATCTGTAATAGAGTTATGCCAAGTATTGATTTGAGTTTCTAGAATAAATTATGGTCTTACATATGCGTTTGAATCAGTGATGTATAGTTTATCCCTCATAAGATGCTAACGTGTTACATCTTAACTTCAATCTGACGATTTAATCAGTCACATATATCAAAGATTCAAAAATAAAAAATGCCTTATAATCTTGAAAATTCAAATTTTAAGAAATTTAAAGCAACATCTTAAGCTGAACAGCGCCTCTGATTTACTACTCCAATACCAAAAATTAATGACGACAATGCATTCTTACTCGTCGTTGCGAATATTTATGATATACCTACCAACGCGTGTATTTTATACCATTCCTAAAAATAGCTCCATTTATTATCAACTCCCGGCCATTTATGAAAATTTCCTCTCCCTCTTCCACCGTCCCGAATTCCCGGCCATGCGCCCGCTGCGAAATAATGAGAATAAACTGCAGATTTATGACACTTTATTGAAATACCTCGACTCCCGCGTATACCGTGCGCAAGAGCTAAATGTCTCCCCTTCCAGAGCTTTTTTCTTTCACCTTGCCGATGTGGAATGGTTGTTGTGCATGTTGATTCTTGGATGTTGATATATAGATAATTGTACCTTGTCGTTGAGATATATTGTTGTTCGATGTATAATAAGTAGGTTCGGTTACAAGTTTATCATACAACGATAGAATTATGCTATTTGGAATGCCCTATAAGATAACTTTTTCAGTATATAAAATCTTCTAAATAACAACAAACTTTTCCAATCTATAAAAAATTCTCATATATTCTAATTTTTCTCTTTCTCCGAAATACTTTTATAATGTACAATATTAATTACAATAATATCCCTTTTGACATCAATCTTCCACGATAACCGTACATCATGTGCAGCTGCAAAAAACCACAAAAATATTCAGCATAATAGAAAAAGGTCTACGAAAATTCCTATATAAACTATCGCTAAATGGGTTCGTCTTCATCGTGAAATATAAGTTAGTACCACGTTTCTCCGATACTCTAATGGCCCGCTAACTTGTTGCCAAGTCGTGAAAGAAAAATGCTCTAGAATTCACGACACATTGCGATCTCTACACATTCATCTATATACGTATATATGTACAAGCGATCGTACACAGCGAGAACCGTGACGTTGTAAAACTCACCGAACTAATAAAAGCTATTTATACCACTCTAACCTCAAAATCACAACTTTGGTATGATTTTTCGGCGCTCGTGGTATAAAATGCTGTTCGAAACTAGTGTGTAAGTCGAGTATTTCGCTCATGTGACATTTTGCACGAGCGAAGCGAGTGTCGAAAAGTACTATTGTCACACACACACACACACACACACACGCACACACACATATATCTATATATATATATATCTCTCTACATTATATAGTTGTAAGGAAAATTCTGCTAATCAGGCCCCCATCATCCCCCATCAACCCCCCTCAACCCTCCTCATCCCCCTCACTGTCCCTCAATTTCCCTTCACGGCCCCTCACATTGCCCCTCAATCATTCCCCCTCAGCCATCCTCCCTCAATTACCCCTCTCAAGCACCCCCCGTCAATTATACCCCTCAATTACCCCCCTCACCACCCCTCAATTACCCGACGATCAAAGATGGGTGATCCAATATGGCGGATCCAAGATGGCCGATCCAAAATGGCCGATCCAAGATAATCCGATCCAAGATGGCTGATACAAGATGGCCGATCCAAGATGGCCAATCAAAGATGGCCGATCACAGATGACTGATCCAAGTTCGCTGATCCAAGATGGCCGTTTCAAGATGGCCTATCCAAGATTACCGATCCAAGATGGCTGACCCAAGATGATCCGATCCAAGATGGCCGATCCAAGATGGCTGATCAAAGATGGCCGATCAACGATGGTTGATCTAAGATGGCCGATCCAAGTTCGCTGATTCAAGATGGCCTATCCAAGATTACCGATCCAAGATGGCTGACCCAAGATGATCCGATCCAAGATGGCCGATCCAAGATGGCTGATCAAAGATGGCCGATCAACGATGGTTGATCTAAGATGGCCGATCCAAGTTCGCTGATTCAAGATGGCCTATCCAAGATTACCGATCCTAGATGGCTGATACAAGATGGCCGATCAAAGATGGCTGATACATGATGGCCGATCAAAGATGGCTGATCAAAGATGGCCGATCAACGATGGTCGATCTAAGATGGCCGATCCAAGTTAGCTGATTCAAGATGGCCTATCCAAGAGTACCGATCCTAGATGGTTGATACAAGATGACTGATCCAAGATGGCCGATTCAAGGTGGCCGATCAAAGATGATCCGATACAAGATGATCCGATCCAAGATGGCCGATCACAGATGGCTTATCAACGATGGCCGGTCCAAGATGACGGATCAAAGATGGCGGACAACACCATTGAAATCTTCGAGGATAGGGATGGATATTGTTAATTGCGGGTCTTCGGGGTAGCTTAGCACGAATCCGATGTCACATTTGTGAGAATAGAGATGGCGGATTCAAGATTGCGGTTCGAATATGGCGGGCACCACAACTTTAGTCTCCGACAATATGGGTGAAAAATTTTACTTGGGAGATTTTAGCATCGCTGATCACAATTTTGATGTCAGGTTTGCTAAATTCAAAAAGGTGGATCTAAAATGGCATGTCTAAGGTGGCGGAAAACACCATTTAAATTTGGAAAATGTTGATGGAAATTTTGCTTGGGGGGTTTTCGTGTGGCTGAACACTAATCCAATGTCAGATTTGAGAAATTCAAAATGGCTAATCCAAGATGGTGAACACCACCAGTTAAATCGTTGAGAATATCGATAATAATTATAAAAGTCAGTAAAATATTTTTAATTAGTATCTCTTAAAAATTTTCAGTTTACATTTCAGTTTAAAAAAATTTGTCGCCCAATTAGTTTAACAAAAGGGCGGTCGGCGAGAGAAGCGAACGGTCGGGCGAGGCCTTGTTTTGAAAATTTTTAAAGCTCCTCATTATCTCTCCTCATTCCCCCTAAACCATCATCTCTGCCCATTAATTGGGCAGTCCTGGTATCATAAGATTGAATGAATTAATAGATTGTTTTATAGGAAACGAAAATGATAAGTATATTTTTGAACATTATAATGATATCTCGTTTCAAGTAAAATATGAATTACAACAAATTATTGAATATAAAATAAATATAAATGACAAAATTATGTCATATTTTCTCTCTTGTGATTTTATTAAAAAATAATTTAATTTTCAAAAATTTCATTTCAAACAATGTTTTCTATTTCATTTTTATTCTCTAAATTATTTTCAAAAAAAATTTTTTTTTGAATTTTTACAGCGGGATAGTGCGACATATAATTGACCATCAGAAAATAATGGTCCTTTTATATACATGCCTATACTATCAAAACTTTGGCCTTGAGATTTGTTTATTGTCATTGTTTTCTGTATAATAGAAATGGTAACGATGATGTATTTCCTGTGTTTAATGTAATTCTAGGAATGAAAACTTTTTTCCCAGACTGTTCACCAGTTATTATTTCAGCTTCTATATTATGTTTACATAAAGATGTAATTTTGAATCGTGTACACAATCCATCATTAATAAATAAGTTGCGTATTAACATTACTATTGCATTCACTTTTAAATTTAATTCACGAGGTGGCAAACCTTCTCTAATAATATTTAAGGCTTCAATCGGATAATTTATGTCAATGTTATCATCGCTCTCATCAACATATTTATGTGTAGCATAATCTATCCTATAATAGGTTTTTGTTTCACCTCGAAGTAATTTTAGAATTCTATTATTCAAAATATTCGTGTTTTTATTGTGTGATGTTAAAATTACTACATTTAAGGAAAAACTTGAATTTATATTACTATAAATTTTGGAACAAAGATTATTTCTTTTCCAATGTTTGGGTATATAAAACGATTTAATTTTTCCTTCTCCAATATCTAATAAAAATGAAGCAAATTTAGAGTCTGTAGATCGAAGATTTTTACTTAATTTCATAATGTTAAATAATGACCCTAAATTTGAATATCGTATTGTTTTATTGTACTTCTAAATCCACGTTTAATATAACTGGAAGAATTTTACGAAAATCTCCTCCTAACACTAATACTTTTCCACCAAATGGTAAATTATTAGTACATACATATTGTAATTTTTTATCAATAATTTCCAATGCTTTTTTCGGTATCATTGAAGCTTCATCCCAAATTATCGCATAAGATTCACGTAATTTTTTTTTATCTGATACAAATTTAAGAAATGAAGTTTCAATGTTGTTTAAATCTAAAGGTAATTTAAAAGTTTTGTAACTAGTCATTCCTTTTGGTAACAAAATAGATGCAATACCAGTCCAAGCCATTGATAATACTTTTTTATTAATCGTTAGATTTCAGCATGTCGGTGAATTAGATGGGGAGTTGACGAGCGCGCGAGTAGGGGGGGGGGTACCCCCCTAGTGTGTGTGTGTGTGTGTGTGTGTGTGTGTGTGTGTATATATATATAATCATCGTAAAGGCACGCGCGACGATACTTGACATTTAGGTATCTAAATCCACAGTACTTGGCTTTGATGGAACATCGCAGTAGTGCACTCTGCGAATGTATTTTCTTTTAGAAGGTCGAACTAAATGCGTTTTTTAGCGTAGCACAAATATTTTCACGTATAATTTATCAAAATTGTATAATACACTTGAACGAAGCACAGCACAAATTTATACCCTTGCCATCATTATTCCTACACTACTTTCATCACTCATACTACACACTTCAAAGACACACACATACGAATGTATCAGCGACACACTCTAACCTTTGTCTGCCGGCTCCAGAAATTAACCTTCACGCAGTCTCCAACAGCAGCAGTAGCAGTAGCAGTGTAACTGATTCAATGTACTGCAATTACAGCACCATATAGGTATATAATTATGTACGTACTCCCTCAGCCGTTTGCCAGCCTTAAGGAATCTCTCTCTCTCTCTCTCACTGACTTGGCACTCTTGTTCGCGTACAAGAGAGAGAGAGAGAGAGAGAGAGAGAGGGAGAGGGAGAGGGAGAGGGAGAGAGAGGGAGAGAGTGAGTGAGAGAGAGAGAGGGAGGGGGTAGAAAGCCATTTTCGTTATACCCGATGATTTATACCGCGTCGTTAGCACAGGCCACTCATTCGCGCGCGCGCGCGTGTGTGTGTGTATATATATAACGGAGCAGTAGAATCATCCTTGCAACTCGTATCGTTCGTTCGTCTTGCCGCGCTTGACTTTCACGTGCGCGCATACAAGTAGGGAGGAACGAGTGATCCACGGTTATGGCGCCGGATGGAAATCCGTATTGATTTATTGGTGTGGATTGCAGTCGAGTAATTTTAAAGGACGGTTAAGAGCGCTAAAAGAATTCCGTGGTTGTGTATTGGAAGATATAGTCACTCATTGATATATAAGCAAATTATCGTTCTCGTGATTAAATTTGAATTTTTCTGCGGTTATTCATTTGCAGAATTCCACGTATATAAGTAATAGCTATTGTTATGGAAAACGATTTCGCGTTGCGTAAACTCGCTGTGACGAAAGAGTCCAGGTGAAATGATATTTTATTATTCTGCGTCTGTATAAATAATATAAGGTAGATGTAAAAAATTATGAATACACCGACGGTTGTATATATCTGGTTTCCCGGAATAACGAAATAAGTCCACTTTTCGAGTTGCCGAGATAAACGGATTTTAATATTCAAACTTATATGTAAGATCGGGAGAAAAGAGATAAGTCGCGATACTTGACTAGTCAATCGACACATTCAAAACACATATTTACACGCTGGTTTGAGCAGATTATACATTTTCTGATGCGTTAAAAACGAGTAACAACTGAAAAAAGTATCGATTTATCTGGTTATTCCGGGAACTGTGGACTTATCTGATAGTGCTGTTCAAATTCAAAATTGTTCAATGAATTCTTCTAACTTATTCAAGAAATTTCTATTTTTGTGACATTTCTATTAAATTTACGACCATTTGTATTGTATTTGTATTCTACTAACATTGTATAATTTAAAAATGTTTATAATTTGAAAGAGTATAGGAATTTTTTAAATAAACAGATAAATATATATTAGCCATCATATTCACATTCAATTAGAATAGATAAAATGAATTATAACTACGATAAACTAAAAAAATGATGGACTTGTATAAATGATGGAATTGTAGCTTTACGGTAATATTTTTGCTACTACTGAAAGTGGTAAATGAAAAAGGCCTATTTCAAAATATAAAATCTGGGATTATCTCGATTTTTAAATAAAGTGGGCTTATTCGGTTATTCCAGGAAGCCACAGATATATTCTTGCGTTGTTTTTATTGGACTTTTTCATTTATTTTTCAACGATTCAATTTCCGATATTTCCGCGAAAATTTATTATAAAAATATATATTAAATAACCGTAACGTATATGACTTCTTATAACCAGATATCTTGTTATAAAATTAATTTCACTTATACGTTTCAACCAATTGACGCTGTCAAGCATATTTTTCTTTTCTTTTCAAACAAACCCACCAACAACCTCCAGAAGAACCAAAACATTTTCAAAATTTGCGAGTGCCTTAACCGCATCCATTCTGCAGCTGCACCGATTCAACTACATACGCGTATACTATACACCACACCGCGACGTATATAAATCAACTCGAAGTTTCCCTTTTATCGAAGCCTTAAATAAGTCACGCGGAACGTGAATTACACCGCGTAGGTTGCCATTGGATACCTTATACTATACCGTCGGTACTTCTCGTCTTCTCTTTTTTTCTTCTCTCTCTTTCTCTCTCTCTCTCTCTCTCTCTCTCTTTACAGTGCAGAAGAAAAATGTACAGCGCGTGGAAGGCGCAGCGCACTTCTTTCTTTTTTTTCTTTCTCCCTGTGCGCTCCTCACCCTATACTGTACCAAGTGCCCGTGTGGAGAAGTAAATAGAGCATAAAAAGCGCAAGGGAGTTACTTATTCGTGTGCACTTGCATGCATGTATGTATGTACCAAAGTGTAGCTTTGTAAATGTTGACGTGACGGCTGCAGAACGAGTGGTCGGCAAGATCTGTATGGAGAATAGAACGAAGTGGTTGTTAACAAAACTTTTTGTTGGGTTGGTGGATATTGGTAGGCGTGGTGGGTTTTTTTTTTTGATTTTGTTAACGGGGTTACTTAAAATACATATTGAATCGGGCATTTTGGATGTCGAAAATCTGACAATAAATTATTAGTCAATATATACAGTTTTTCGTACATGTTTATTTCCAATGTAACCAATGTTTTTACACTTATTTTGTTTATAATAAATTATAAAAGGAAAATAATAGTTGTAAGACATGATGCTTATAAAGATTAACATACAAACAAACTCGTCATGACTCTTTCGGTGATAAGAAACCTAACTTCAATTTGATACAAATCGAAAAATCAAATAATTTGTTAAAGAGCAACACTACCTCACAAAGGGTTAAAAAATGGTTATTTTTATAGCCGAAATATTTTTTCAGAACAATTACACGTATCTTCAAATTGTTTTCAATCTTTTAATAAAATTACGTTTCGACATCTACATTTTGTAATAAAAAATATATGTCTCAATTATGATTTGTAAATCTTTAAATTCGACCCATTATTACAGACGATTAACAGCAAGCAGACGCTTTTGTTTTAATTGAAAATATACAATTGCGACTTTTATTACCGCCGACGCAGCTTCCAGTGTCTCTGTCTTTTTTCATGTGGATGTTGGCCAGGTTTCAGCGCAAAACGGAAAGACAGATGCCCAAATTATTCGGAGCTCCCGTCGCCCATGTTTTATTTATCAAGCACGACAATTGTTTCAAAATGCTTAAGAAAAATCAGGAATACATGAATCTTGTTAAATGTTTTTGAACTTTTAGAGTTTACGATACGTGCAATAATTGCGTAACAATATACTTGCTTGTTTCTAACTTATTATATTTATTGATTTACTCCATATGGGTCTAAAAGAATCTTATGGTATTATGGGATTTTTTTAATTTAACTTGCTTACAGAGAAAAAAATAATCAGTAAATTCTAGATTTTCGACGGTTGATTTGACTCTAAAGTGACAAGTTCGATTTACTTTCAAAAATATTGGAAGAATATCCATTTTGAAATGAAGAATCTCCAATTTCTTAAGAGTAGAATTTCCATTTTTGTAAAAGTATAATTATTACTTCATTAATACAGTTGATTTTACTGTTTTATTTTTTCCGTGTATGTATCAACTTAAAACGAAACCAAAGAAACTTCATCGAAAAGCGTTTCGACTCTTCCATAACCATAATGCTAAATTAAAAAAAGTCTATTCACCCCCGAGCCACACAAATTCATTCGCACAAAAATTTGAAAAACGCCGACTACGGGAGAGAAAATCACGCGAGCTTTTCTGACTTAATTACTTTCCGGTATCCTCTTTTCTCCACGCGGCCCATTTAAAATTTAAATGGTCGCCTAATGAAGCGACGCGTACATGCGTGTGCTCAAGTTTTTTTTTTCACCGAAAGGAATTTTACACGCCCTCTTTCGTGAGTGTCCGGGTATTAGGACGACAAAGGTTTGCCAGAGCCTCTCCTCTCAGAGAAGAAGGTATGAGGGCAATTTCAAGAGACTCGCGCGAATGGCGGCTTTTGAGAGTAATGAAGAGGGAGATGGTATCGGATATCGCGTTAGACCGCGTAAAATTTGATTTGTTGCGAACCTGGTTTTTTTTTTCTTTTTTGAAGGGTGGTAAGGTGCTGAAGGTAAGTGATTTTAGTTCCGGCGTAAAATATGTAAAATTTTGTATGTGAAGGACATTCAGAATGAAGATGTAGTGTAAGTATATGGAGGTTTTTTGTATTATGTCAAATATAGTGAGATATTGATTGCTTATCTAAAATCTCAAAGATTAGATTTATGCTATTTCATTTTATTTATAACAACAAAAAATAATTATTTCAAATTATAAAATAATTTATTTGTATGTAATATGTGGCGATTAGTCATCGGTAACTAGCCTTATCACTGTCATCAACATTTTAATGTAACGTTGATTGACAAAAAAATATTTTCCTTCCAGTATAGTAATAGTCAACTGAATCAAAGTAAGCTAGTACTTTTAATTTTTATAATGTGTTTTGTAATTTTAATATGTGTCAATTATTTTAAAATATGTGTTTTATTAATATAAGGTATGTCAGTTAATTGAACTTATATAAAGGTTTGTAGTACGAATGCCATCGTAATCGGCAAATCTAGCTATAAAAACTATGGTGAAAAAGTATCATAAACAAAATATATATATGTAGAAAAATAAGAAGGGAATTTTAATTAGATATCTTACTGAAAAGCAAGACGTATGTAATTTTTAATTTTTATGACTTCAAAAATAACTATTTCTTCATGTACCTAATAAAAAAATATTTCTCAAAGGTTCTTCAAAATTTAAAAGTGAATTGAAAGAATCTCAGTAAAAAGTAAATAAACTGTATAAATAAATAAATTAAAAATTTTTATAAGTATATTTTTTTATTGTATTATTCACGAATAACAAAATTCAGATAATTATATAATGGTATAGGCAGTCATTTAAGAGGTCTGTGTGACAATCGCACGGAGAAAAATTTAATTTAAAGAGTCTTTCCATCCATTTAGTGAAAAAATTAAGACAAAATTTCCAGTATATTAAAAAATGTGCTAAATGCTTAGAATGAAATTTAATATATGTGTGAATGTTTGCCAAAGAAGATATATTAAATTTTGTGATGGTTTAGATGTACTTATGTTCATAATAAAAGCAAGAAATTACTTTTTAATTAAGGTATTCCATTTTAGAATGGTATAAAAAGAAAAGAAACTCCTTGTCATTAATATAGTTCTGAAAATTCCATGGTTATGTAAATTAAAACAAAAAACGATATTTTTAACTCCGTTACCACAAATCACCAAAACCACAATTACGTTTAAAAAAAAAAAAAGAAAAAAAAATGAATAACTTCCGCAATTGTCAAACTACTGTCGACTACCAATCAAAAAAGGTAACTTTTAGGAGCACCATTTTTTCAGAAATTACACAGCGCATCCACGTAACGAGACTACGGCAAACTGTACTCAGGGGGCGAATTTCTCCGCTGTCGTGTGCTTTTTCGGCAGCTACGGGAACACGTACGACATTTTTTAAAGCTACTTCTAATTACAACCGGAGGCTCAATGGGGAGAACGAGTTTGACGGACGATTTAATGGATGGGCTTTGTTAGAGTTCGCCGGGAGTGAGTGATTTTTAACGAATTTCTTCGGGTATGCGCGCAGATACGTCAGTCGGTTTTCGTCCCATGGAGATTTGGGTTGGGAGAGAAAAGAGAAGCCGTTAGTCGGCACTTCATTTCAGAGTATTCTATTTTATGTTACAACAGGATAGAATTTTCCACTCATAAAATACCGCTATCGACCGATATTATCAAGTGGCTTCGTGAAACTAGTGTAATTTATTAGGCACGACCGTTTCTCGAGAGAGCCTTATATATTCACCAGAGTGAAAATTGTAACACACCACAATATAAAAATTTAGTGAATCAAAAATATTTTCCGCTAAGAGTTAGCTCATTTGAAGGGTTTTCTATTATATATATA
>JAYJLV010112818.1:0-11156 GCA_036873485.1 Torymus texanus | reverse complement strand
TAAGTTTATTTGCTTTTCCCCTAATTCCATAATTATATAATTTATCTAAAAGTATTTTGTAATCTACGGTATCGAATGTTTTAGCAAGAACCAGAAAAGCTACTGCAATTGGCTTACTTTTATCTAAATTTTCATATATTTTTGTAGTGTAAGTGTAATAATTTTCAATATTATTTGAGCGTTAGCTATTTTCTATATGTAGAAGCCTTTTTTCCATCATAAACTTGTAGTTTTGTCAATAGTTTTTCATCGTAAAGGTTAAACAATAACTTTGAAATCAAAACTTTCAATGTCTCCCATATCCAAACCAAGATGGGTTCAGGATACTGCGCCAGATCTGTTCTTCTTTAAATTAATTACTTTTTTTTACAGGCGGGCAAAAAGAGTTCTTATGAACATTTCTTCTTAAGCAAATAAACGATCAAATAGTTGTCTGTCTAGGTTTAATTTCGAAGTTTGTATGAATAATCTTATGTAAATTAAAGTCTCGTGCAATGATATTGTTACGTACGAGGAGAAGACGGAGTGAATGAAAATGAATAAGTCGCGTAAAAAATATGCGACAACCGGGACTCGAACACACGACCCGCGGATTCTAATCCAGCACTCTACCAAAGAAGCTAATGTCGCGAGCCTTACTCGAAGGCCTCGCGCGCATCTTATTCTTATCGTTTTGCTAACGCGTCAGGGCTCGGATGAACAGTTGAGCAGTTGAGTCCGTGACAATATAAAGTCAGACAAGATTCAAACGAAATCTTGTACGAGAGGAATGTGGGTTCTCTGTTAGAACTGAAACGCAAGTGAGAGCTACAATTCGTAAATTCTTTTTTGTTTCCCATATTATTATTCTATTTACAAGTAGAACACCCAAGGAAGAAAATTATCTAATTATATCTAGTGTTAATAGCAGCGAGGGTTTGATAAAATAACATAATTTTTTTAATTGAAACCCTTTGCCACTAAAAATAAAGTGAAATAATTTGCAAAGTTATTGGCACTACTATATTATATTATAGCTTTTTAGAAAATAAAATTTTCTCATACTTTCTAAATGCCTATAATCTTAATTAATTAATTTTCATTTTATGAAAATGCACTTAAATTATTTACATGTATACTTTTGAATTAAATATTATTAATATGTTAATAATATGTTATTAACGTTATTAATCTTTTAAGGCAACATATATTAAATATTATATTACCTATAATTGGAATCAAATTAAAATAGTGAATAAAGTTTTCAAAATATTGTACCACGTGATATTATTACAAAAAATTAAATATTATTAATATGTTAATAATATGTTATTAACGTTACTAATCTGTTAAGACAACGTATATTATTAAATATTATATTACCTATAATTGGAATCAAATTAAAATAGTGAATAAAGTTTTCAAAATATTGTACCGCGTGATATTATTACAAAAAATGGTCGTGTTTGTGTTACGTCCAGCACTCTTTATTCGGATCATTTTTTTAAATGTGAATAAATATTTAAGATTTTATCTTGTAAGCGAGCAATGTCGCAACGAACTAAGGTGTCAGCTGTCCGAAGATCTCACGCTTTGAGAATACCGATTCAGCGGTCCCCTTACCGGTACAGAATTATGTAAAGTATGTGAATAAAATAAAATAAACAAATTGAAACACGAAAAATAAAAATATTCACACCAGTTTAAAACAATCTCTGCTCTATTTCAACCTGCAGTCAGGACGCAATAGTTTGTTTAATGTATTATACTAAAAGAATGAATAATAAAAATATTATTTGCAAAAGAAAAAAAAAATTAATTTTGCAAGCAACTACGTGTACTCTTGAGCATTACATGTTTACAGTTCGTAATTAATTTTATTAAAAAAACTCGTTACGTGAGATACCATATCTAAAGTTTTTTGTTTATAATGCTATCTACAACGCAATATTTAATAAAGTGAATTTAACAAAGTGAAACTTTGAATAACAAGAATGATATTTTTAACAACTTATTATTTAGAAAAGGTTCAAATACTTGACATAATAAATAATAAGTTTGAAGTGTTTGTGAGAAAAATAATCTTGTATGCAAACAAATAAGCGAAATATTTCATTTATAGTGTTTACTTTAATTCAAGTAAATTAAAAATTTACTCAATTATTGAATAAAGTATATAATTAACACTGATACCAGTTGACTTTATCGAGAACGACTAGAGTGTGCATTGCATGTGATTCCCCTTTTAAAAATAAATTTGTAAATATTTATTTAATGTAAATAGTGGAAAAACGATAAAAGTATGAATCAGTAGCTTATTATATATAAAATTTTATTCAATGTTCATTATAACTGTATCTTAATCGACTATTCTAAAAATAATTTGTAATAATAAACAATAATATTCAATAATAATTTCAATAATAATTCAATAATTTTTTGCATTTTTCTTCAAGCATTATAAAGAAAAATATGTGTATAAAAAGGCTCAAGTTGTGGTAAATTTTTTATCAGGAAAATAGGGGAAGTAGTTAAACAGATGACTGTTCTGTAAGGTCCCCTTACTAAATGTGTATTAAAAACAAACAGGATTGAACGTAAGTAATAGCTGAGATTGTAATATAAGAAAAATCTCTGCAAACACTGATCACTTATAAAAAAATTGTCACACGATTGTTCTTTCAATCGTCTGTAAAAATTGCACAAAAACTGAATTCCACTGATACGTCGATGTGAGAATATTATTCTCGTTTGAAATTGTCAAGCGAAAAGATGAATAAAAATAAGAAAGCGTATTGAATGAAATGTATTGAGCTTGTCAGGCGACTCACAGCTTAATCTTTTCTCCGTCCATGTTCGCTGATTGACTGCAATTGGCACTGCAGCCATAGGGCGACTGAGCGTTCAGAGCGTGCCTTTCCCGTCTGTCAGTGCCCCCGCGCATTACCGTACTACACAGCGTAGCCCTGCTCATTTGTTCGTGCACTCGCACTCTATCTCGCTCTCTCTTTCTCTTTCAACAGTTTTACAGATTACGAATGGACTGTCCGAGCTGAACGGTGCGGTGTATACTTGCCGAGATCTTGCACACGTCACTAGTTAAATAAACAAGAAAATCACCAACTTCCCGACGCGGAATCACACTGATGTCACGAGCTTGAACGTGTATGTCTATCGGAGATATCAACAGAAGTGCCAGGCCCTTTTTCGGCTCGACTTTCTACATTCTCCTCGACTATTTATTATCTTTATCACTTGCTCAAAGACAAACTGAAATATACTCATATATACCCTTTTATCACATCTACATTGTTGTTTTAGAATTGCTCAATTCCTATTTTCAATCATTCTTCATTTAAGTAAAAAATTAAAAAATAAACTTTTCTTCTGTAGTTCAGTACTATATATTATGTCTCAGATGATTTCTTTTGTGAATTACGTTTTTTTTTTTAATTCATAGGAGCTTATTGAGAAGAGATAGAAAGAAAAATATGTTATTATTCAAGAAATGTCAATCCGAGTTAACACATAGTAAGGGCTGAGAGCTGATATATGAAAAATAGTCGATACGAAGTGGGAGGTAGCAAATTAATCGTTTTTCAAATCAATACGTTTTCTTGAAGCGATACGCAATAATGGGAAACTCTCGAGACCGGTACTGTGTCGTGTGCAGTGTGAACCGAGGACAACGTGCCGTGAGGAAGTTCGTGCGCAACATCGATACCGAAAAGCACACTCATCAGGGAAGAGCCACGTGCAATGATAAAATATATCAGTCTCGTACTCTTTTATTCTATTATGATTCATTGCCGCACTTTACTATAGCTCCGATAAATTTATCGCTCTTATTTGTTGTACTTATGTTTTATTAATCTTATATGTATATCTTGACTGGTAATAGTAAATGAAGATCAATTTGACCATTTCCACAATTTTAATGGTAAGAGGTATCTTTTAGTAGTATACATTCGTATATACACTCCACATTACCTTAAAAAGACCTACTAATCATTTCATATTCCTAAGAGTAGAACATGAATGACTCACTTGAAAGGACTCTTCTAAAATTTTTGACAAGCATACATTTTCGGAAAAGTATCCAGATAAAAATTTAAATGTCAACCTGGTTTTATTTAAGTCACCGTTCTGACCTCAGAAATCAAAAGAGTGTAACATTTTATATTTCAATATAGTTTATGGGGCGAACTGACATTTAGTTGTTCAAACAACCTCTGAAGATTGCATGCTTAAATTTGTATTCTGCACAATATTTCAATTTAGCACCACGGATCTGCTAGTATAATCGGGCTTGTCAAACAATACAATATGTTGTAGAATATTTTGGCACACCTACTTTTCCCTCTAATTTTCATTCGCCCGTCTTCTCGTATGGTATAGGTTAATAAAACTGTAAACAATATCTTGCAGGTAACCTTACAAGTGGAAATCTGGTACTACTACATCAGTTGATCTTGAAGACTATAAAACAGTAAATAGTACCGTAGAGGGTTCGTAGATCAAAAAAGTTTTTATGTAAACAATCACTAACGATAATGGCAAAATCCGCAAGATTCAATGTTTTAAAAATAATAGAACTAAGATGTCTTATGAAAATTCTCCCAACGGAATTTTAGTTTACTATCCTGCAAAGAACCATTCGGAAAGCAATGTCAAAAACACAAAGTAACGATGGGAATGTTTGAAACTAAACCAATTCTAGAAACCACCGTTGTCGATACAAACACTGTAACATTCGAAACTAGAAAATAATATGGCATATAAGTATTATTTGGCCTCCTCAAACTGCTGGATGGATTTTCACAATTGCAAAAATGACTGTGGCGTGTCTTAGATAACTAGCCTGGAGTCTCAAAAATCAAGACTTTCATTTCCAGAGCTTTATTTTCCGAAATATATACCTTAAAAACAATAGAAAAGTAAGTGGGACATACTTACTTCCATCTATCTGAAGTAACAAAATAAGAGGTTCTTAAATATGTGTATGTGTCTGTATTTTTATTATAATATACTTATTATACTCTTTGAAAATATTTTAACAGTTGAAAGGAATGATCTGCCTGTCGAGATTAGCGATGAAAGAAACACTGGTATTACATTTCAGCCAACGTTGCGAGAATTTGGTATATCTACCCTTTTTTATGGCTAAAGTTATTGATTCTAAGTCATATAGATAAATTTACCTAGATAGGATTCAGTCAGTAGCGCAATTCCACCCATTTAAATATAAGAAAAAATTGTTTGTTATCTAATACACTTACACTAATTTTGAAATAGACTTATATTTTTTTCTATGATTAAATATTAAAATAAAAAATAGTATTCTTCGATACTAGTTTGATAAATATAATTCTTGAACAGGTGTGAGTTTGTCGATCGAGCGTAGTGAGCATAAGCGGTACTTATCGCTCGGAATGTTATAAAATGATAAAAAAATATTTCTTAAATCTTCCAAATCTAAGTGTCTTATTAAAAATGATGGGTAAAATAAGATTTTTTCACATTCTTTTTTGGCTATTTTACAAATTTTATATAATCTTCGCACACTAGTTAAATGGTGTAATAATTATTTTATATATTCTTTGATCGACTTCATTGTTTTTTCAAAGAATTCCATTTCCAACCCAAAGATCGAAAATGCTTTTCAAGAGAGGGAGATCAAATACAAATTTAGTTTATAAATATTAATTATAATGTTATATATTTATTATTATTATTTAAAACCTATGTTTGGAAAAAAAACTATCTATAAATTAGAATACATTCTTGTTTACTATGTAAATTTTTTTATTAATACCCATATGAAAACTTAGCAGTCTAAAAAGCAATCATGCTATATAAATTTTGTTCAACTTTTATTTGACTTTTTGATAGTTTATTAAGTAATTATAAACTAATATTGATTAGTTTCCATTGAATGAAACAATTCATATTTATAATTTGGAAGTTATTATATTGGTTGCACGGTTTTAGATTTTTTATCTTTCAGAGGATACTGGAATTTCCGGCTGACAAGTCTCGAGAAGATAAAAAAGACTTGAAAATATAAACGAAAACATTGGTCATGAAAGACAGATAAATTAATCGAACAATGACCGCAAAGATAGTTTTCATTGATATTTATTACTTGATAGATTTATACGTATACTTTTTTATTATTGCTACAGATTGTTATTAAATTAAATTTTTTCTTTGTCATTAATAATATATTATGTAATGTTATATATTTGTGGAAAATTAAATGTTTTTATATTTTATTAAGGAAACATGCTTTTCTATGTAATAAGTCAAGTTTAAATAATGATTAACGATAGTGATTAAAAATACTCTTTAAGAAACAATTTGTACATTTTCTATTTATGAAACTTCTTTATTTTCTTTTAAATAATTTTGAGCAATAGCTTTTCTTATAAATAAGTAGATGCAAGTTTTGCACAAAAAATATACTAAATTTATAGTGAAATTTGCTATCAAATTGAAAGTAACAGTTTGATACTATTTTGAAAACTGCTCTGAAAATTTAGCTGGGTCAAATATTCATAATACTTCGTCACCGGAACGGCGACAAGGTCAAGGAAGCGATCCAACTCACAAACATAAAAGGAAGTAATTTAAACGCGTTCGTCCTTCATACGAGGACTTTACTCGCTCCAAATCTTTTAGTCAAGTTAAAAAGCTAAATTTTTTGCAGTTTATATGATTTAAAATAACAAGTATTACGAAAAATAGTAGAAATAAAGCTGGAAGTCATAATTATCAATAATATAATAGACGCGGACCTATTTGCAACATTGATTATTAAAAAATGTTGTATTCTATCATATTTATTTTAATTGGTTACTTGTTTTCATACTTTTTTGAGCCGGAAATTCTCTTATTATATCAATTAGTAGAACATTAGAGAAAGATAAAAGTATATTTTATCATTTGACGATGCAATGATAGTTTTTTTATATCTTCATCTAATTTATACTTCTAATAATTAATTTAAAATTTTGTTATTAATTTATTTTGAAGTGCGCATTGATAGAAAGTCTGTATGAACAAAATAAATCTTCTAATGCTGTTCAAAATATGTATAAATAATCTTTGTGTTTGGCACATTTGAAAGTTGATTATCTTTATGAAATAGTCATAGTAACAGTTAATATTGTAATACGCAGAGTACGAAAGAAATTCATATTTAGTATGATTGAACAATAAATTAATTGAAGGTTTTGTATAATAAATGATGCATTTACAGAAAGAGTTTCGTACTGGTTTTTTACGATGATTTATAATTATATTTGTAATTGTTTGTGTTTTAATCAATTTATAATGTAATTTTGTAAGATATACATGTTTCTAAAAGAACTGTCGTAACCGTAATAGTAGTGGCATTTGGAACCTATATCAAATTATAATTAAACAAACAATTAAAAAGACTAATTGAAACAATCGAAGTACGATAAAATATATAAAATTAATCAATATATTACCATTCAAACTAAATAAAAATAGCTTTATAGGAGTGCCAAAATATTAAGTGAACTTTATTTGAAATTGTTAAATAATATAAGCATATAAAATTGAAAAAAGTCATATTGCAATTATGTTAAAATAATACCGAATTGTTGTATGATAATAAAATATTAAAACTGAGAAGAATTACCTCATATCGTTATTATTCGTAAATTCATCCGCAGACATGATGAGAACGACGTTTCAGCTTGAACCAAAAAAGTACTTTAACGCTTGAGAAGCCGCGTCCTCTTCTCTTCCGTTTATCAAGACTATTGAGTCGCTAACAGTAGCTGAACGTCGCGAATACATTATTTTGATAAGACTTCATGCCGAAAAATAAACAGTCTCGTAATGATTAGTTACGTAACGAGCAGTACAGTAATTAATAAGTACACATGAGTGTAAACGTTCGTGTGGGAACCCTAGTGGAAATATCAACAAAATTTGAGTAGCTGATGGACTATCACATAACTTTTTACGTTACTTAGCTTAATGTTAATAATAAATTAATTAGAATCCTGATTTACGCTTGTCGGTAACAGTTGAAAATTTAGTAGCAATGTTTATTTTGTACATTTCAAACTTAATTCGCTACCTATTTGTATGTATAGAAAGTGATAATGTATATAAGATCATCAAGAAGTGTAAGAAAAAAACTATGTAAGTGTAAAAAGTATAGGAAATTTTTTTCAACCAGATTAAAAGAAAAATGTGCAGTGTATGAAAGTGTACGAAAATATATAATGGAACATATTATGAAAATGTATGAAAAAATTTATGAAACTGTATGAAAACGTAACATTGTTCATCATCAGGGAAAAAGAAAAAATATTGCTACCAATACATTGACACGTAGCTTTCTCAAACTAATTTATTGATTTCTTTTCTAAATTTAAATGTCAAAAATTATTTTATTACAACAAAATTTATTTATTTATGGATTTTCGTAAAAGTTTAAGAAAATGTTGAATCAGAAAAGAAAGTATAAACTTAACTTTATTTATGATAAAATAAATTTATTATTTAAAATTAAAATGACAGCTAATGCTATGAAAATAGTTTTTTTTTTCACCTATTCATCCATGCTTTTTGCAGCAGTCGTAAATATAAGTTGAAGCCGAAAAATCCGCACGCATGTCGCGTCGTTCGGTGCGCTAACCGTTGTCAAAGCAATCACCGCTATACGGTTAGTTACAGCGCTTTGCCGTTTCTGTATGCGAACCAACGTTTAGTTGATTCAAGCATCGGTATTGGTCTCACAGCTCTACTGAATTTGCTTACAGCGCGGATACCCGATTTTGAAGTATCTACCTTCATGTATGGTTCTATTGACATTCCGATATTGTTCTCGTACATAAATATAGTTTTTGTCTGGTAAGTTTCAAAATTTTGGTTGTAGAGGAATACATATAGCGGAGGAAATAGTACGGATTCCTCTCAGTAAAATACTCCGTATACCAAATTTGGTATTGCTGTGCGCACAATATTTTTTTTTCAGTGTATGTCTAGATTAAAATATGGAATTATTTACTATTTTTTATAGTCAGTGTAACTAGGATTTCGACTTGTAAGGGTAACTAAACTTTAAGGTTATGTCAATATTGCATCACAAATTCTGGTACTTTTCTAGTAACGGTTACCAGAATTTTCTCTGAGTGCAGATTGCATCTCATTGCCAAGCAAACTCATATCCTTGACAATATCAATCATTTTATAGCCAAACAAAATCGCTTTGGTTTTACCTGTATTGAGGCGCAGGCCAACCTCCTCCGCCCATCCAGACACGAGTTTTGCTGCATTAGTTAGTCGAGTTACACTCGCCAGGATCTTGTTCTTGGTGGTATGTAAGTAGATTTGGAGATCGTCCGCATAAAAGATGTGATTTACTGTACCGTCAAGTAAGTTTTGTAACTCATTGACGTGGCGGGCAGCCCGAGTCATAGTGAGCGCTCGACGTAGAGGCAAAATAATAAGGAGCCCAGGAAAGATCCCTGTGGAACACCTAGATTCGTTTCTAAGCAGTCAGAGTTATCACCCTTATTCGTAACAACCACTTGGGTTCGTCCTTGCAGATACGACTTGATCCACAAGAGAGCCGACCTGTAAAACCCTAGATGACGCAGCTTGCTTAGAAATTTCGATGGAGAAATGGTATCGAAGGCTTTGCTGAAGTCAAATAATATAGCAAGAGTGTCAGCTGCTTGGCGAGCGACATATACCGTGACCGTGACCGTGTCAAGCCATTTTTCTGTTAACTGGAAATAAATAAAGTTAAAAGTGTTTATTGGTAATAAACCCGAACCTCATTTATTTAGCGAGAACCTTTTCCCGTTAGATACTGGACATTGTCCAGTTACTGCTTTGTCTGTAGCAATTTTTATGTCGCCCGTCAGTTTCAGCAATGCTATCTGTGTACTGTGATGTCGACGAAAGCCGGCCTGGAAGGGGTCAAGTAAGTTATTATTGTCTAAATACTCCCTAATTTGGTCATGTGCAATTTTTTCGAGTACTTTGGAGAGAAAACAGAGTAGCGAAATGGGACGAAAGTCCGAGACTGATGTTGGAGCTACAGTTATTTAACGCAATTATCTGTGCCTGTTTTCAAGGCCTTGGAAAAAAGCCCGGAGAAAAGGAGGAGTTAAAAATGTGTACTAAACAATTACCTACAGGAAGAGCTTTCGTTATAACTCCTTGAGGAACACCGTCTGCTCCCCTTGCCTGCGAGGAAAAATGTCCATAGCTTCTTTTAAGTTCTCAAGGGGAGAAACATATATTCCGGCGAAGTGATCCTTCAACTCTCCTGGTGTAAAACCATGAAGATTCTCTTTTTTCCTCCTGGGAAAGAGGCCATACGCGTGTCGACCTCATTGCTTAGACGAAGAAACTCATCAAGTAGCGCTGCTAGCCCAGTACGCTTGTAGCGACGATGGGTAGCGTTACGCTTATGGATGAGTTGCTTCAACTCGACCAAGCCAGGGAACGTTGTTTTTATTGATTCGGACTGTTTTAATGGAGCTAGTTGGTCTATTGCGAGATTGAGGTTAAGGTTGAAGTTATTTAAAGCGCCCTCCAGTCGTTTTCTATTGAGGTTATGTTTTCCCAGTCACAGCGAGACAACAGGTCGCTCAAAGATGACGGGCAGATATTTTAAAAATCCGTGTATATGAAAAATTCCTTTAGGGGTGGAGCGACAAAAACATCTATGGTGACATTAATGATAACATATTTGTCGAAACGGGGAAAACATTCATTTTCATGGTCAAGTTCACGTCATTCACGTCCGTCAGTATCATGTCAATCCATGTGTGGGTAGTTGGTGTCTTGTGATGAGTAGAACCGTGCTCAACTATCCGCAACGCCAGCTCGCTAGACATTTAATTCTCTTCGCGTCAGCATTGGTTGGGTCACATAGATCTGCATTTAAATCCCCCATAATGATTTTCGAACCGTAGTCACTAGTAAGATATCTCAGCAACTTGAAGAGTTCAGAGTCTTTCTGCATCGCGATCTTAAGAGCCCTGTATACTAAGCCAACAAGGATCGGAGGAGAGGTTCCCTGTTGCACGATGCAGAATAGGTACACTGAAAAAATTTTGGCACAGCGTCTGTTTCTATCGCAGTACACGAGCGCTCCCTTCGTTGGATGCGTCGGACTG
>JAYJLV010112807.1:0-11157 GCA_036873485.1 Torymus texanus | reverse complement strand
CTCTTGGAATATATATATATATATATATATATATATATATCTTTGAGAGTTCTCAAGGCTGACGATGCATGAGGCGAGCAGATCGTCTCTCTGTGCACAATGTGAGCGCGCGTGGCACTCTGTAGGTGGAAATAGAAGGATGGGGTTGGAGTGCATATAGGTGGCTGTGGGTGAGTGAGAGCGTTGTTCAAGGATACGATTTTTATAAAAGAATAGAGTGGGCGGTGTGGATGTTTAATTAACGGTGGAGTAGGTGGATGGAAATTCTTGAATGACGAAAAAACTGAACAAAGAGTTCAGAAAGGATTCTTTGGTTTTTATAAATCTGAAGTTTTATATTTATAAAGAGTTATAAAACAATTGTACAAAGAAATAGTTATAAAGAGTGATATTCCTTTTCACAAACGAATTTATATTAGAACGTATATACATTTAAAAAGTATAGTTTCTGCAGCACCTAATACGATAGTCCACGTCATTAAAAACGCTATCTCCAATACCTTAATCAAACCTTTCGATACCTTTCTACGCTCTAAATCAAACACCACTGCAAAAAAAAAGAATCCCTTACATTTCCATTCACTCCAATCTCCTCGCATCCCATCGGTCAATCGCGTATGCCTTTATTTTTCCTCCTCCGCCCCATCCTCTTCCTCTCTCTCTATCTCATAACAGACCATGCACAAGCACATACAGATACTCATAGAGAGAGAGAGCACAAGCTCGCTGCCTCGGCCACATAGCCGATCCGCGAAATTTCGAAATGCCAGACCTCTGCACACGCGCGCGCGGCGAGCATTCCGATCGGGTGTCGGTTCTCTCTCCCTCTTTCTCTCTGTCTCTCTCTCTCTCTCTCTCCGTACACACGATACCGTATACGCTTGTGTGCACTATGCCTATCTCTCCCCGTGCCTTGTAATCGTATACGTCTGCTGCGCCTGCGCGCGTCCACACCTCGAGCGAACGAGAGAGAGTACGCGATTTCTGTGAGAAATCGAGCGATTAAGGATATTGAATTTATGGAGAGAGAGAGAGAGAGAGAGAGAGAGAGAGAACTGCGCGGTAGTAGCAATATACACCACGGCGGTCACCTGCGCGTGTGTGTTTGTTTATCAGTATCGGACGATCGCTGTGCGCAAGCGTGGTTTTCAAAGAGAGAGAGAGCGAGAGAGAGGATTGCGCAACGCACGAACCAAGCGTTTCGAATTATCGCCACTGCGCGCGACTGCGAGATTTTCTGATGCGTGAAAAGCGAAAGAGAGAGAGAGAGAGGCTGGCTGGCTTGTTGGCAGGTGCTGAGGTGCGTTTGTGAGGCGAATTATCACGTGGAGGTTGAGAGAGAGGGTGAGGTATGTGCGGCAAGGGGGGTATGAGTGAAAATGAATCATTCGCTGGTTGGCTGCAAAGGAGAGTAATATTGACGATGACGGTCTAATGCGAAATGTATTCAAGAAGTCGTTAGAAAACTAGTGTAAGCTGTATATAGCAAGTGTTTCAAAGTACAAAAACGTGATGAATATTATAGTAACTAGTTTAAAAAGGAAAATTTTTTATGTTTCAATTAAATAAAAACTACTATATTATCAAATATCAAAAAGCAATAAAGAAAAAACAATCAAATTTTTACCGGCAGTAAAAAGTACTGTACGATAATATTCATTCTAACTCAAGTAACAATAACGATGATATCACATAGAATCTTTACCAATAAAAGAAACCTACTATATATTCTCCACGCGCCATACAGCAAACACAACACCATAAACGCAAAACAGAAAGACAACACCGAAACCACTGCAATAAAACTCTCAGCAGCGCAACCCTGCTACTACTGCTACTCCTCCTCTTCCACCCCCTAACCAAGCTGTACGCGTACCCAATCATCGACTCGCCGCAAGCCTATCATCACAGTAACGGCAGCTTCGTTCGTCCTCCTCCTCCTTCTCCCATCAACGAAATCTTCCACCCCCTTGAACTCACTCACTCACTCGCTCACTCGTGCATCCATCCCCCTTTTGCATGAGGGCAAACAAAGAATCGCGTGAGCGCGAATTGATCCCCGATCGATCGTAGAAAAGATAGACATACACGCGTGGGGGTAGTATACACAAAAATCACTGAACTCTTCGTACGTTGTATATATGATACGTGTATGTATATGTATATATAGCGTGCCGGAAGTGCTAGTGTAATTGAGAAGAGGTAGTGATGTTATCTTTGCGCGCGCACGAGGAGTGTCATATTCTTCTCGTATATAGGTGTACCTACGATTAGCTGTTTTTCTGTGTAATAATGTACTGTATATTGTAGTTTATAGAACATCGTCGTTCCAATATATATGTATAGATATGTAAAGTCAAAGCATGCGCGTGTATATGAGAGATAACTGCGCACTCACAAAATTACAAACGATCGCCTAGTGTATGAATATATATATATGCTCACGTTTCCGTTCGAGATCTCGAGCGCGTGGGTGGACGCAATGATCGATCGCCTCGTGGATTCCAACTCGCTCGCTCGCGCACAAATTGAGATTTCGTGCGTGGCGCGCGTATCCGCCGTAATACGCGGCCGTTTGTTCGCCGATTGTCATCTATTTCAGAGCGAGAGAGAGAGAGAGAGAGTGAGAGCACTTTTATCGGCGGAAGTGTGAATTGTTTTGTTTTTCCCTCTCTCTCTCTCTCTCTCTCTCTCGCTCTTGCTACCGCTCGTCATATTTTTTATCGTACCGGCAGAGCGCGGGGTAATAGAAGGAGATTAACATCGGGCGCATAAAGGGAATTACGTTCGGGGAAATCGCACGAGCGTGAGGGCAGAGGGAGAGAGGGAAACGATTGGAGCGTGATTTATGATTATTTTTTAATTCCTCGGACTCGCGGTATGGTACGGATTTTCCCCGGGATATAAAACGTGAATTATTAAATGTCGTGGTTGACGCGGAATTCTTTTGCAGCTATATAGGATACATTGATGGCTTGTTTTTTGTGGAAGGTGTGAAACAAGGGATATAGATATTTATATAAGTTTGGATTACGATACGCGCGGGTAATTATTGATGGTTATTGAATATTTATGGTTAACATTTCCTATGTTTAAAGGTGCGGGCGTTTGAGAACTATACCTATATACATATAGCATTTCGTTTCCACTTATCTCAGAATAAATAATCAACAGCATTATTACATCAAAATTAATTAATCTCGAATAATCATCATAGAATATATATATATATATATATATATATAAAACTAGAGTAATCTAACTTGTTAATCAACATAACATCGTGTCTTTAAAATATATATCATTTACGATGAAAACGTCGTCGCTAGAACCATTGTACTTAATCACCGTACAACTCGCCACACCGTAAAATTCCTCAACACGCGCTGTCAACGACTATAATCCTATACAACAGCACGCCGGAAACACCTCGCGAAATCAAGCCTCACCAGTCAACGAACTAAGAAATCTTCCTCCTTATTACTCTCTGTTTTTCCATCGTCAATTAAACACGCAGCAGCTATCATCGACCGCGTGTACACTCACCTCGTAATCTCTTTCTTGCCTGACAAAAAAAGAAGCTGATCGTAAACTGCGCGCGCGTAGTCTCTCACGCGGATAAGCGCGCGAGAAATGCATCTATCTCAGAAGGCGCTTCCTATACATAAAGTATACTCAACTCTACTCTGGCGCGTTCGCGCGCGTTTCAAAAACTTAATAAGACAATAGGCTGTGGAGCCCTAATAAACCGCAAAGCTTTGCGGAAAAAGTGCTTAACTGGCAATTATCTCCTCTTGGGTTGTGTCCCTCTCTTTCTCTCTCTCTTTCTCTCGAGTAAGTGAGAAAAACAGATCGTCGAGAGAATCCTTCTCTGGGAAAAATTCGCGGCAAGTGGAAAGCCAGAAGTTTGTAATAAGCCGCTGCGCGAGGCTACGACGATGGCTGGGAAAGCGAAAAAAAAGGACGCGTATATGGTAGAAGAAATTTCGCGCGAACGAGTAAGAGAGAGAGAGAGAGTCGAGTGAGGATGGCACTTAGCTGCGAGCGTTTTCTGAGAGAGCGAGAGAAGATGCTGGGTTATACGCCTGGTTTCTTTGGCGGCAGGCAACAACGTAGCGGCTTGTTTTATGGTTTTTCGGTGGAATTGCGCTAAAAGTATGAAGTCGACGCGCTCGCGCGCGAGCTGTTTGCTGGTGCTATAGTGCTGTTGTGTTGCGTTGTCTTTTCCTGTTTTTCTTTTTTTAGGAGAGAATCTTGGCTCTGAGGAGTTTATGGCCAGGTGAGTCGTGGAATTTCGCGGGGTGATTGTACATTGTTGATGGGTGGTAATTGGCTTTTCAAGATTGATAAGTGAGGTTTATTTAATTAATTAACATCAATTATGAATAGCTAGTGGAAATAGGTATTAAGTAATAATTTAATTTATAATAGAATTAATTATTTAATAAAAATTACTTTTCGTTTTAACTAGCTATATTCAACGCGCTTCGCACGTATTGGTTTTCATTATTTTATTTATTTATTTATTTTCTGAGGATATGAGCACGATTAAGTTAGTTTCAATTTAAAAGTTTCTATCAATTAATTTAAATTAAATGATAATAACATAAATTTGAGAAATATGATATATAATGAAATTTTCCTTGTGCTATTTTAATTATTCACTTTTAAATACTTATAAACTCGAGAATTCAATCTTAAAAATTCAAACATATTACATTTTCGCGCCTATTCTGTATAGACCAATCTAATGTTTCTGTAACAACCAATCAAAACAGTATTATTATGATAACAGATTTCATTCATCACTTTTATCACAAGAGAAGATTATTTCCAAATAATGTTATATTTATAGTAACATAATACCGCAAACTATGCTAAAAATTATCAGAATTATTCTACAGCTTTCAATAGTATTTGTTAACTTATCTTTTATATCTTTTACAATTTTCACTATACCGTAAAAAAAGATACTTTATAATAAAACATTCCAACACCATGCAAACCTTCCCGAGATCGATTTAAATCCGCAAAACCCTTCCAATTAGCAGCCCTCGTCATTCGACCCTCGCCATCTCAGCGCGATATTACATCTCAAATTAGAGCTGAAACCGCAACGCTCTCTCGTACGCGTCCTCTTCTCTCTCTCTCACATCCTTCTTCTTCTTCTCTCTGTCTCTTTTCCCTTTCCCACTCACGCAAACATCTCAGGACGCGAGTGTACATCACGCGAACAAGGGAAAAAGCAGCAGCAGCAGTAGCAACGGCGGCGCGGCATCCAGAATAAGCACAATAAAAAGGGGGGGACGAGAGCCAAGGAGCAGAAGCATAGCGGCTACAAGAAGAAGAAGAAGAAGAAGAACCCATCCGTCCGACGAGTACCAGCACCAGTAGCAGTAGCACGCGCGACGACCGCGAAACAAAAGCTTCTGTGCTCCGCTACCGCCCACGCACACCGCGAGAGAGAGAGAGAGAGAGAGAGAGAGAATCGCCGGAAAGTGGAAGGAAAACAAAAGACACGTGCGCGAGCGAGCGCGAGCCCGCGGGAATAACAAAGGCGGCGGCAACGCTGCTCGCTTCTTCTCTAAGTAGCTGTTCTCGAGTCTCTCTCTCTCTCCCTCTATATACTGCTACCGCGCGTTGTGTTGCAGCAGCACAGCCTCTTTGGAGCTTCTCTTTAAAGAGCCGTGTGTAGTATGGGTATGGGTAAGGGAGGAGGTAAGGGCGATCATTAGCACGAGATAAACATTGCTAATTGCAGGGCGGTAAAGGGGTAGGAGGGGGACGACGAAAGGTGATGACGTGAGAGGAGAAGGAGGTGGAGAGGAGGAAGGGTTGGTAGAGGTTCCCAGGTGATTGGCGCTTATCGATTGCTAGCTGATGGTGGAGCGCAAAAGGGGGGGAGAGAGTAAGAGAGAGAGAGAGAGATACGCAAGGGGCTAATGGAGAGGAGGGGTGAGCGAGAAAGGTCGAGTGGGTGACGAGGTATAGATTTTTGATAAAAGGCTAGAGGGAAGTGCCTGAGATGACAGGAACGATGTGGTGTATATATATAAGTGCTGGTGTCGTTGGTCAAGTCAAAAGTCAGCTATATACAGTATTATAACAGTGGTAATTGTATGTGGGTTCGCTTTTTTTTTTTAATAAGGATTGAGTGTTTTATGGGGGTATACACGAAATTATTATCTCTAGGGGAAGCGTCGATGAATTTAATAAGATTTGCAACACTTGCGGCTGGCAGTCGAAAGAATCTTAACTGGATCACGTATCTTGGGAAAACTTTAAAAGGCACTTCATAATACTCATACACTAAAACAACACGCTTGATAGGCTTTCGAACATCGGATCTAACTATAAAGTTTCGCCTTCACCTCCCCTCATGGTGGTATCCGATAATAGCTAAGTAACTCGTAGATTATAATGCTTCGTTAGTTATACAAAAAGTATATATATGTTGTTGAGAAATATTGATCGGATTAAAATCTAATCTAAAGCTGATAAAAGGAACATAAATGTTATATCGTAGTTTTGTACAAGAAACTCACGGTTTATATCAACAATTCTAACTTATATTAAAGCAACTGTCACTATTATTAATAAAATAAAACTATCCAACCCGAATGTCAATTTACATGATGGACGTACATTCAAATAAAACAATTCACTAACTCACGTATAAGTATATCTTTATACTTACACCGACTTCACCATCCGAAAAATTGAAAATCAATTTTACACGAGCCGTCAAGCGATGTAAGTTCCAAAACCTCTCAAGAGACCAACAATGACACACGTACGTATATATATATATACAACGCCTATAGCAAAAACGAAAACAAGAGGAGGCAGCATACGAAAACGCGCGCGCGCACGGGGAAATAAGTGAAAGGCTACTTTTCCGAACAACCCTCTGCGTATATACGTTTTCCCTTGGAAACGTGGGCGCTCACGTCGAAAAGTTTAAAAGCACCCGTCGTCGTCGTCGTCTCGCCTCTCCTCTCAGGGACGACGACGTACCCTCCGCTTGGCTGTCGTCTTCCCGTCGCGTAGCCTAATGACGTTAATAGAGTCGCGTTGGGTGGAGAAGAAGGAAGGAAGGAGGTGGAGGCGACGGCGGTGACGCTATGTTTTGAGAGAGAAAGAGAGAGGAGTGTCGCGGGTGAATAAACGCGTGCGGGGGATAGAATATTTGACAATTCGCTGGTGTATTTGGGGTCGTCGTCGTCGTCGTTCGTCGCTCGACGTCGTTTTCGGCGAATTAGGGAAATTTAATATTCCTCGTTTGTGTCTTTTGTGAATAGTTCGCGGTAGGATTTTAATGTTAGAATAATGTTTCCCTGTTGACAATCAAGAATAACGTGGTATAGATGATGTTTTTTCTTGTCGTTTATATAATTTGAAAATAGTATGTTTACATGTCTGCTTTAGAAACAGTATTGGTAAAATACATCGTACCCTTTAACTACTCTTTTAAAACAATCGCCAATGCTACATTACTCAGGCCAAACCCGAAATACCCCTCAAACCCTCTCCTATACTCCATTCAATTTCTCTTAAACCTCTCCAACGCCATTGAGAACAACAAAAAAAAAGTCGAATAACGAACCAACCAGGCCAATAAGAAACTTCCCCGCACATCAAATCGCCTTTTTCCATTAGGCTCCTCTTCTCTCTCCTCTTCTCTCGCTTATGAGAAAGCAAACGCGACGCCTCCGCGGTCGTGCAAAAAAAAAAGCGAGCCACTGCTGCACAAGAGACGACGACGACGACGACGACAACTTCATCTTCAGCTTAAAGTGGCCAACAAGGCGCGAGCCGAGAGCAACGTTGCATGAGCGCACCGCGACTGTTGCTACTGCTACTACTGCTGCAGTGTAGAGGCATCCAAGAGGAGAGAGAAAGAGAGAGAGGAGGCAACAAAGAAAATCTTGGGGAGAAACGAGGGAGGCGAAAATCTTTTCCGGACTGGCTTCCGAGCGCACCGGATGTACATTGTCGTCACGTACGGCATTCTTTGTTTTTTTTGCGAAAATTACTACTGGGATCGTGGGAGTAAGTGTGAGAGCAACTATATACCGAGACGAAGGAAGTATTTTTTGGTTGTTAAGGAGCGCGTGGCTAATTGTTTCGTATTTTGATTGCAATTAATTTAGTTTTGAAAATTCTAAGATTAAGTACTACTATTAACTATATGATCATATATATATTTATTATCATATAACTCTTGCAGTATTACAAACATTATATATACTATACAGTCACCCTTAAAACTATAAACAACACTAAAAGCCTTTCATCCCTGTATTACCGAGCATTTTAATAATATATTTATCCACCGACAAACCCTTTCAAAGATAAAAAAAAAAGAAGAAGAAGGCGCCCCCTTACATCCCACATCGTTCCAATACATTCGCCTCTACTATACACGAGAGCGCGCGAGTGTGTTCGCGTTCCGCTACATTTCACCGCGCGGGTTTCGAAGGGGTAGGTAGCTATAGAGCACATAGCTCGAAAGCGATCGTCTTAAAGAGCCACTTTTTTTCTCTCTCTCTTTCCCTCTCCCTTATCTCCGCGGGCAGCCACAAAAATGCAGCGTGCGGGATCTCTCTCTCTCTCTCTCTCTTCCCTTCTTTCTTTATCGCCGTGCCTTTTTTCCGTCCTCCACATCGTCGTCGTCGTCGTCGTCGTCGACGTCCCTCGTTTTGGCCTTTTTTTAAGGCCTGATCGCGGTGCGACACATCGGCGGCGGGAGGTTCGCTCTTTTGTACCGCGTAATGCGTGCAAGCAGCAGTATAGCAGCGTAGTATATATACATATAGATGTATATGTATATAACGTATGACAGGGGTTTGCGGTTGTTACCGCGGTAGCGAGAATAATGGGATGAGTTGTTACGGATCCTTTTGTCGGCGAGGATTTTTAGGGGAGGCTGGGGGGGTTTTATTATGTACCGTTGAGTATAGGTTTTTGAGATGTTAAGAGATATGTTGTTAGACAGCATCGGGTCTATAAATGAAATCTATAGAAATTCGAAACATTGTTATATATACGTATATGTCAATCGTCTTTAAATTTTATGATAATTTGGAAGTTTTACGTATTTTTATGATTTACCACGTCCGTCTTTGGATATTACAGTATTTAATTATTATACAATAATTTAAACATCATTTAAAAACAAGAAAAAATGAGCCATATTTTATATTTATTTTTCATCCCTTCCTTAAAAACAATATACTCGCAATAAAATTTTGCAATCTTCCATTCTAAAATACACACCCTAACACTATACTCATACCCACCTAACCCTCGACATACCAGTCGTCCCGAAATTGAGCCGCGCTCAGCGAACGCATCGGAACGTACATATACCACGCTCGCGAAATCCGCCCCTACACTTGCGAAACTCCATTTCTATCTCTCTCTCTCTCTTCTCTTCTCTTCCTCGTCCGATCGTAGCCGATAAATATCGCAACGTCGTCGTTTTTCCCGCGGAGTCTGCTACCACTACCGCCTCGGGAATATATAAAAATACACCCATCGCGACTACTACTACTACTACTATTATATACGTTCGTCCGTCGATTTCGAGGCTTTTAAGCAGGCTACGTCGCATGCGAATGTCCTCCCCTAGGTCGGCTTCTGATTTACGGTCCAAACGCGCAGGCTCGCGATCGCGCCTAAGCTGAGCCGGCATATTTTTAAAGAGCCCCAGAGTTTCGCCTTCCACGCTCACGTTATTTTTCCCTCCCTCAACCTATAGTCTGCGACGACGAATGGCTAGTGTTCACGCGCGCGCGTATATACGCAGCCAAAACATCGAAATGCACTCGAAATATATATACGTGCGCGAATGGTCGCGAGTGTGTAGAAGGAGGAGGTGGAGGAGGAGAGAGCGTTCGCGGAATTTTTATCGGGACTTTTTTTACAGGCGCGGATCGATGTTGCTTTTTTATGGATGGGGCAGTGGGGGTGGTAGGAAACGGGATAAGAGGGGGTGGATAGAGGGTGTTGGGAGGTGTTTTTTTTCAAAACATCTTTTGGGAGTTTTTTTCGGTGTGAACATGCGAATGGGGAGTGCGAGGTTTGATTCTAATGAATTTTTATTATGAACAAGTTATGAATGTTTGATAGTGGCAGTCGACGAAGGGAATTTGTTTCTTATTAAGAATTAAATATTAAAAATAAATTTTTATTACAAAATTGTTTGTATTTCAGAAAGATAAAAATACAAAACATTATAGAAATATATATAAGCATAATTGGAAATATACATTAGTCTCTTTATTCGACGAGTATCCTACGTAAATATATGTTTATAAAATGATAACATTTACTCAACTAAAATATAATAAATTATTCAATTGTTTGATATTCAAACATTTTAATAATGTATGAAAAATGTATTGGTAATATTTCCATATAATATAAAATATTGTCCATCTAGTTTCATAACATTAATATAAAAAAAAAAACAATTCCTATCCAAATCAATAAAAGCGCGACATATCCTTTAAGGAAATATATTAACATACTAAATCTGTCCAACATCGGCCATAATATCACTAATCCAGCCATTAATTAACGTGCTAATAACACCCACCCCGCGACCAATTTCTCACCCACACCTACACCACCACCACCACCACTACAACCAGAAATCCGAAACTCAATAAATAAACCATAAATCAAACTAAGCAAGAAACCAATAACTCAACCTATCACTCGTGTCTCTGCTCTCCCCCGCTTCGAAATATCCCACCCACCCACACTCATCCTTCCCACATATACAGCACATAGAACAAAAAAATTCGCCCCCTCATAACGTCACCCCGACGACGACTAATTAACTCTCGCTTCTCTTTCTTCCTCATCAGACGACACAAACCAAGACGAATGTCTCACTACGCGTGGACCTCTCGTGAAATATATCCGCGAGGCTGAGAACAAGGCTGGAAAAATTTCCGGGAATTAGGACAGCAGCGAGAAGGAGAAGAAGAAGGAGGAGGAGGAGGAGGAGGAAATGCCGCAGGGCCTAATCCAATTTATGACGACCGGGGACAAACAGTCGGCCGCCGCGCGATCCTTCCTATCTACACGCGTGTATAGTAGTAGTAGTAGTAATAGTAGTGGTACTATGATATATATATATATATA
>JAYJLV010112796.1:0-11157 GCA_036873485.1 Torymus texanus | reverse complement strand
GAGCGTGCGAGGGCCCGTGATCTAAAAATGTAATTTTAAAGAGTCCCAAACCCTTACCCGTAAAAATGACGCGAACAGTAAATTAAAACACGAATACATACAACGCACCACACTTCTGGATTTGAAGAGATAAAAACACTTGTATTTTCTTTTCCAATAGTTGAATAGTAAAATAAAAAAAATTTAAAACATCACTATACTTTACATTCATCCTTTCGAGATTCATAAAATTTTTATTTCGAGAGACAACCCCGAAACGCTCCCCCTCTCTCCATCAGAAACCCCCAAAAACAACGACACCCATGACTGGATTTATGAAACGCGTTTCCCCCGTCGCTCTACGCCAATAACGACGTCGATTGACCGCAGAAGTGAATGAACACGCGGCATAAAAGATAAACAAACGGCTAAACGCTCCGGTGTGCCGTGGAATGCAGCGTATGCTTATCGATGGGCGTCGATAAAATCCCTAGATCCTCCACCCCCTATTTCTCCTTCGGAATAAATCGCTCGCGTGCGGGAACACAAGAACACAACCGTAAAAGTGGCAAAGGGAGAGAAGGAAGAAAATATAAGGGGGGGAAAGCGAAGAGGGTGATTTTCTTGCTTCCGGTTGTAACTCTGTTGTACGCGGATAAACTAGAGTATATCAAGGTCGAAAATTTCGAAAATCTTCAGCGAACGGTAAAGTGAGTCGAAATTTCAAAGCGATTTCATTTTGAGCAGTTGGCAGATTGCTACGATATTAAATAAATTTTTTTGCTTATGATATATTGTAAAAGTGATTATAGGTTTAAAAATATGTGTTGAAATGAGGCAAAGTAGAAATTGGGATCGGAAGGTTAGCGAAATTTTATGTATAACATTTCTGATAACTAAATTAGTATCAGATTACAAGGATATTATGAAAGAATACTATACTGTCGGTTTATGTAATTTGATATATGACCATTAATACAAACAATTAATTATAATAAAAAAACTTCTTTAAATTAATATTTTTTAAAGAATGTGCTTAACCTATTTAATCTGTGAACACCATATTCCCAAAAAAATTTTCGCTATTTGAATAAGTATAGCGATTTTCAGAGAAAAACAAGGAGTAGAAACATATTTTATCTCATTTCAACTTTCAGCGGATTTCCTCTTATAGCTTTTGAATTACAGTTCCGTATTTTAATTTTTAAACGGAAGTTTATGATTTTCTTAATCCGACGACTCGCTGATTAAAATTTAATCTCATTATCCAGCTTTCTGAGGCTAAATGAGAATTGTACGAAATGGATCGATTTATTGCTGAATGAATTTGCCCATAAATATATATGTATTTTTCTTGATTGTCGCGTGAATTAAGAATGTGATAATCGTATTTATACTCTTTGTTTAATTAAAATTTATTCGATTAGGTGATTCATTTTCCGCCACACACATCGTATGAGTATAATACTGTTGAAGACCACTCTATACATTTAGAAATCGCAAACGGATAAAATAACTTTCAATGTCGCCGGGAAGGAATTCGAGCTGGTAAAAATGTTAGAAAGTATTTCAAACTGAGGCTTTAAATAGCTCGCCCCGCGTGTCTTTACATTTTGTACATTTATAAGACTTCGAATAATGCAGAGCGTTGCTAAAATAACTTCATTCGGTGCAGTTCAAGAATGAATGTCGAAAATATTCATGGTACAAGGACTTTAAACGCTTCTTTTCATTTCCGTGCACGCGACCTTTCCATGACCTGTTATTTGAATGTTCAAATAAAGTTATGATATATCCTGTTTTCTCTATAAAGGCATAATTTAGCAAAAAAAAGATTAATTATCAGTTAATTTTATGAATAATGATAATCAAATATTATAATTTAAATATAAAATAAGTCGGAATGTTCTCCAATAAATTTATTATTAATCACTCATTAGCATTTACAATACGTTAAATTTCAGTTATAAATACCAACAAACTACCCCGATTTTTCAACGTTTAAATAATATTTACTTCTAATTATTGCAACTCGTAAACATAATTTACCTCTACGAAAAACTTTATATATACATAAACGTAAGCGATTTCCGACATTTCCCCGGCCAACAGCCGCGATTAAATTTCTTACTCACGGCGCACTCGTCTCGTACGCGAAAATCTGCACGGCGACGACGGCGGCGCATAAATTAACCACTGTGAAATCGCGAACAGCTGCGCGCGCGCCAAATGCTCGCAAAGATGCGAAATTGATCGGAACTGGTCTCTCCACCCCCTAATTATATTTTGTCGCAGGCGCTCCGCGGAATTGCGACTCGCTTACCGGCGGTTTATCGCTTGGCACGCGCCTGGGTTTTTTCGCCACTTCCCTTTGGTGGTTGCCGTCGGCTCGTATTTCAGAAGCCGTTTTCTGGATTTTCGCGGGATATGGCACTTTTTGTTTTAGTGGTAAAGTGACTATTTTTTTGGGGGGGGGGGGGTATTAATTACTGTTTGTGAAGGCAAAAAGTAGGTTGGAAAATAAATTGAATAATAGACATGATGTAAAAAACTAGAAAAATTTGAGACTAGTGATATGAGTATATGAATGGATTGATTAACAAATTTATATTACATAATACAATCAAAGACATCGATGTTTAGAATTTACATAATTTTTTTTACTGACTTTTGATGATACTTAAGGTAAATTCTTTATATGCAACTTGTATGTTTATTATTGCAATAATAAAAAATAAAACATGTAATTGATTGTAATAAGTTATTTCAACTACAGCCAAGCAGTTTAATTTTACAAAAATTTAAATTAGAAATTTCGGCTTCTGTATAATTTTTAATCGCAAAAATGATACCAAAAGCTTAAATAATATCAGCAGAACTAAAACACTAGTTTTTGCCGAAAGAAAATAAGAACCTCGAAGCGGGTGTAAAACGTCGAGACTAAAGGGGTGCAAAATTCACTTACAGTCGAACGCTAAAAGAGCCTGAATGCGTGTGTTTGCTATGAGTGCCTTTCTCACTTTTCCACCACCCTCTCTCTTTCCTACTCGCTCTTTGTCACTCCCTTATGGTATGTTACACGCCTTCTGTCGAGTCGCGGGAGTCGCACAATTAGCGCATTCGGCCTCTGCAGTGGAAGCCTTTGAAAAGGTAATTGACAATTAGCAGTAATAACAATTACGACATGTACGCGCGTACGGTCGTACGAGAAGGAGGCGGAAGGGGTAGAAAGAAGACGAGAGCGTGTGTAGCGAGTCGCGGAAAAACAGTAATGCAAGAACGATTAGCGCGAGAGTGCGACGAAATTAATGGCGGCTAATTGGAGCAAAAGAGGCGGGGAGAGAGGGAATAATAGCGGCTTCTTTCGTTAATGAAAAGCTATAATGGTCGAGGTGGCTGCGTTTGTTGGGTAAAAATCGTCGAGTGTTGAAGTTGAATGCGTCGCGGTGAGTAAAGTGAATTAGAACCTTTTGGTTGGATTTATGGGGGAAGCGTCGCCGAACGATTGGTTACGACGGCAGAGTTTAAAAGCCATTTTTGAGTACGGATTTTGGTTGTACAAGGAGGTCTATATATTTTATTATTTAATTTATGTCAAGCTTTGGAATACTTTTCAGTAGATATCAAATAATTTTCTTCTCGATAACGTTTTACAAGATTTTTAAAATTTCTTAATAAATTTTATTAATTTCTAAATAGAATCGTTATTAATATAAAAATATAAAACTCTTTAAAAATTGATTCATTTATATTTCACATTTTTACAATTTACTAAACAACAATAAAATTCATCTAAATAAGAATGAATTTTATATGAAAGTTTAATCCCTTTAAAATATGCTTAAAAAAGGTATTTTGTACTATGGACTCGCAAAGTGCTTTCCGATTCTCTAAAGATTTTAACAAAATCATTGGCATCAGTGATTTCTCCGAAAAAGAATGGATTTTTTACTACAAAAAACAAGAATGTGCAGGAATTTTTTTAAAAATTCTAAGGCCAAATCATCAATTGCACTATGTTTAATATAGAGAAACGACAATAATCGAATTTTTCAATTCAAACTCTCCCACCAAACAAAATTCACTCCTCCACTCAACCCGTTCCGTGCCGATTCTCCACAGGCACCTCCATCAAATATTCATTCATCCTAATGGCTCTAATCTAATTAATAAATACCACTCGGGAAAATGGGCGCCGAGTCCTCGTTTCTCTCTCTCTCTCCTCTCCCTCACTCGCGCCCGCTTTATTGTGTGCCACGTACTAGCTTCGACGCCCGGGTGCGCATTAAAACGCCGAGGCGCCGAAATTCACGGTTTCACGCGCCCCGAATTCCCCGTGTGTACCCGCTACGTTGTGTGTGTATGTGGGTGTGTGTGCCACACTGTGCTCGAGGAAATGCACCTGCACTCGAGAACCGCGAGAGATTATACTCGTACTCCACGTTTATTATTCGACGTCTTATTCGAATCTGCGCCTTATTAACTCTGGTATGCTTTTATGGGGGTGCTTCGTACGCGCGGACTTTCGGGAATTTTAATACTTATTTGTGAAATTATCAAATCGTTTTCGTATTCGAGTGGAATATTCTAATATGTATTAACTTTGTGTGACTGCGTTTGGAAAGTTTTCAAATATGTATGAATTCTGTGCAGTAGATAGCAAGTCAAAAACAATACTATTATTCGTTTACAATTATATATTCAAATAAAGAATGTTTTTTTCTTTTTCAGATAGATCATAGTTCTAGTGCTTCTTCGTCATATAACAATATACTCTTTCATTTCTCGAAATTAAATAACACTTTTCTTTAACAACATTGTATAACTACATATTCCCGATACTTTCTAGAATAAAATACAGCATTTTCAGTCGTAAAACTTTTATACAACCAGAAGCATTACATTGAGAACATACATTATCCTAATAAAACTAATGTTCTATTTATTTTAAAATGCTAGTACAAAGAAAATCCAAAACTATAGCTAGAAAAATAATGTCAATGTAGGTTACAACTGCGAAGCGGAAGCTTAATCGAAACGCGAGCAAAATAACGGTAATCACTTAATCGAATTCCGGTAAGGCAGAAAACAGCCGCCCTAATTCAGCCCGACAATGTTTACACTGAACCTCGATAAATTCGCGCGGGAAAGTTTCAAAAAAAAATTACCTCTTCTCCTCCTGCTTCTCTTCCACCTATCCTTTCTTCTCTCTTCCTATACACCCATCTATTTTTCAATCTTTGTCTTTCTCCTCTCCTTTTCCTACGCGACTTCGCGGACTCGATTATACCGACGGAATACAGATGCCAGGGCGCAGGGAAGGCGCATCTCACGTCGCGATCGTTTGTCGACTTGGGCACGGATAACCACGACGACGTGACTCGATGCGATTTTACAATTCGATTGCGTGAAAAGACGTCTCGCGAGGAAGACGGATATGCGGAGAGACGCGCAAGTGGGAGAAGAGTTTTTCAGCGAAGCAGCGGAGCGCGAGATATACCTAATCCCGTGATGCCAGAGATCGGATGGGAGAGAGGCGTTAGGTATTCATTGCGCGAGCGTAGCTGATGCATTAGCTTGATTCACGTGGCTGTGTTCACTTTTCGAGTGGTGGTACTTCCGAGTTTTCAGAAAATGCCAATGTGTAGCAGTGTTTTGTTAATTTTTGATTACTTGGTAATTTCCAAATTGTTATAAAAATAAATGATAAAATATTACTTTTGTATGTTCATGAATTATAAACTATATATATTATTTCAATCCTAGTTTTCAAACAGCTTTGTATCGTAGTATTTCTTTGTAATATTTAAAATTAATTGTAATTTTCCCCCTTAGCGGTTAACGCCGAGGTTATCTCGCTAATAAGCTGTGATCGCGAAAACGTTTAGTTATCGAGGACACATTCTATCCTTTCACCGGTACTTCCGATAAAAGAAAAGACCGCGTTACGGTAAACATAGAGGTGGACACCGTGGGCTTTTGATAAAAGGGAAATTTACAAAGTAAATGGTTAATATATACACGTTCTAAACAAAATTAATGCGTTGCTACGTTACAGGGTTATTTAGAAGCATAGAGTAGACGTAAATTTTGTTCATTTCTTGTTCTGCCGTCAATAAAATGTTTCGTTAAAATTAAAAGTCTCCACTTATTTTTCGTGTCCCGCTACAATGATGATCTGGAGCATAAAACTAAAGCATACTGTCGAATAATCATTTATGAATAATACTGTTTTCTGTGACACAAAACTTTGTTTACTTTTTACATTAGACGTTTTACTTTAATTTTTAATATTTTGAATTAAATAAATATGATAATGTTCACAAAATATGTGCAAAATCAGTTATATCGAGAAATATTGTACAGTTTATATGACTCGTCAAGAAAATGATTTACGTCATGAATTGTCCGTCTAATTATAAAAAAAAAATTATTTCAGTATCCTATATTCTACAGCGAAAAGAAACCATCGTAAGAAAGATATAAGAAAAGTCAAACCATAACAATTCTTGAATTTCAGGTGCCGAAGAAAAATTCCTGCTTCATGAAACCAGCATTACATTCTCATTTTCTTGGCGCGTACAGCAGAGAATCAAAATTCTGCACACCTCAATTTCCCTGGAAGAGAGAAGAGCATGCAACCGTAGTGCCTCGAAGGCGCACTCGTGCAACCCCTTTCCCCCCTCAGAGAAAGACCTCGACGAAATGGGCGGGGAAAGTAGAGGACACGCGGGCGGGAACGAGGGGAACGAAAGAAAAACCACGGAACCGAGGAAAATAGAGAGAAAGAGTTACGATAAGGCTCGCTGGCTCGCTTGCACTGAGACTCAAGAGAAAGAGAGAGAGAAAGAGAGAGAGAGGAAGATGTGACGAAGGAAAATTGAAACGGACCGGGCCGCGGAGGAAAAATATGTGCAGTAGGGCCGCTGGCGGTTGGCTAAGCGAAATCCGATAATCGCATCGCGCTGCGGAGCCGTGCGCGCGAGCGTAGATTGGACGGTATAGCGACGGGTTGGAGAGAGAGAGAGAAAGCGAGTTACTTCAATTCGCGTTTTAACCTCCGCATGCGCGCATGCCCGCGACATGCTCATTATTCTCTTTCTCTTCCGCGCGTGCGCTCGCGCGAAGGGAGCGCCTATATATACAGTGCCGGGTACACTCGAAGCCTATAGTACTGCCACGCTGTATCATTTATTGCTTTCTTCGAATAAAAGGGGTAACAGGAAACCGTAGGTAAAGGAAATTTTAGAAATTGAAGTGCGATGAGGATGTGTATTGATTGTTTTCCAAGTCGATAAATTAGGTTAAACTTTATTATTTGGGCTAGATGTCTACCTAACTTTCGTATTTATGTAGGTTATTGATTTTTGAAAAAAACTTTTCAAATTAATGCGATCTTATACCTAAAAATTTTCAAAAATCTAATTTTTTTTATTGAATTTTTTAATTATATATGTTGTTATTCTAAAGCCAAAAAATAGTTTGGATCAAAAAGGATGAAAAAAAATTTGAAACGATATATCGATTCAGCTGAAAGTACTTGATATCTTTAAAATGATGACAAACTTGATTTTCTTTCTTTTTTTTTATAAACTACTGATAAGAAAACATTTTTATAAATATTTCTTAAAATATAAATAAATATAATTATTAGTAATATTAATATACTATAACTACTGTAATATAAGAATTATAAAAATTATTAAGTTTAAGTTCGAGATTAATTATAAAAATATAATGAACTATATTATGGAATTTAAAATTCAATGGAATTGTGTTGTGACAATTTTATACGTCTGTTTTCATAAATTTACCATCTGATGATCGAAAATTTGACAGTAATTTACTATACTAATACTTCCCCTGATACTCCCTCTTGTACGTATGTAACTTCTTCTACCAAATATAAACACAGTTGCATAGCAGCACAGCTGACAGCTCACATATGCAAAGATCATAACCATATAATTTCAACAGTTTGTTTTCTTAGATTTTGATTATTCCAGAGATTGATTTCTTAAATTCTTATTATTTGCCTAAGTGAGTAAATTTAGGAGTGAAAATTGAATGTACTATATGTGAAGCTATATCTGAAAATATTTTAAAGTATAATATTATAAACATGCAATGACAGTTTTGTTTAGATTTCAAATGTAACTACAGTTCCAGAAAGGAACACTTCCTTCAATTATATATAAATATTCTAACCAAAAATGTGCATCATCAAGATTTAAGTAAGTGTGTGAAAGAAGAAATAGTAATACTTAATACGATAGAAGTAAAAATATGTCTATTTTTATGAAAAAGGTAAGAGTAAAATGATTGAATTCAACTCACAAGAATAAAATTCAATTTAAAGAAGTTATACGTATTATAATGAGTGTCAAGATGAACCTGCACATTTCAGTGTTTAAGCCTGCCAGAATTGAATTTAAGATATATATCTTGATACATGTAAACTCAACATATAGATATGTAATATGTATAAACAAGTGATAAATGGAAAAATAGTCTTATTGACTCTCATATACTCATGTACTTTTGGTCATGAAAATGTTGGCTTTTTCAGATTTTAGATGGGTTTTTGATTTTATTTCATACCATTGGTTGGATATTTTATATTTATATTAGTATTAGCAATAATAATCTAACTCAGCATAATATTTGAAAAAGTCACTCAAAAGTAGATCGATTTTCATGAAACAAAAAGTACATTACTTATTTTTTTCTCAGTTATGATAAAGTTTATTTAATTAAGTACTGGTTTAACACAAAAAACTAAATAAATTCATAAAACTTTATAAAATTGGTGAAAAAATTAGTTTTTGGCATTAAATAAATATTTAATCAAATAAACTTTATATTTTCAACTCTTTCCGCCATAGCTAAACAAAAAACAAATACTTTTTGTTTCATGAAAATCCATCAACTGGTTGCTGAGAAAAACTACGCTTAAAAATATTTTTTCAAAATACCATAATTCTGGATGAATTGGTTAGATGGTCTATATTTAGCATAATGTAGTAGAAGATAAGTTAAATTTATGGTATTTATACATTTTTATGATATTATAATATTTTAAATAATTTTTTCAGGTAGTTTTGGCCAAAAAGGCCATAAGGTATAAGACCGCCTTAATGCAAACTGTGAATATCGTAGAAAGGCCACTACTACTCAACGCTTTTTAAGGCTTTTGAGTTTGCATGGCAAATGTAGGATAGTTCAACTGAACATGAGGTATTTGAAATTTTATTTTTAACTTCATGATTTCTTATATTACTTTTCTGAGAACCCCGAGTTATTCATTTAGTTATTTGTTTATATTTCACTTTATTTTCTACTGCTAGAATATGCAATTCCTCTTTGTTTATTCAAGTATTGATTCGTTTAATAAGAAACAGAACTACTTTCTTTACTTTGAGGTATATTCGAATTCAAGAGAATTCTATTTTACCGTTTAACATTTACGCCCCTTTTTCCATTGATTTTTGAATAAAAAAACCGACGTCGATTCTTGCTTTTTATATGCTTCCTCAAAGCTTGAATATATATCTCTTCTTTTTTATTTACGCTTTACTTTCATGTCCGACTATACCTAATACGTTCTACTTACAACAAAAGCTCTTGATTGTCGCACGAATAATTCTGATAATTTTATCCCCCTTACTGTCAATTCATAGATTCGGATAGCTAAATGCAAACATTACCTTTTTAAATTTTACACTACCTACATAAACTCTGCCCGTCCAATCATACAAGGAAAACTTCGAGCTGTAAGAAGCGCATCGTCCGGGCAAACAACCGCCGCGGTATACGAACCGAAAAGTGCGCCGACAGACAATCCACGTGGACAGTGAAAAATTGACAGTAAATCACAAATAATATAAAAGCCTGGGGAGAATAAATGACTGCAGGCGTATGTTCTGCTTAATTTGATTTTCAGTTTTCCATTTCCCACCGAAGCTCGCGACTTCTAAGAAGAAGAGGCAGAAGACTGCCTCGGGAATCGCGTTATTATGCCGCCTGTAAGAAGAGAGAAACGTCGCAAGTCGGGAACGTAGATCCTCTTTCGTCCCCGTCGTGCGCTATAGAATGAAGGAAGCGATTTATACGAGTAGGAAGAGGGATATTCGATTGACGGGCGGTGGTTTGAGACTCGCTTGAAACTTATGCTTCTTGAGGCTTTTATATCTTATCAGCGCTGTGACGTTTTAAAAGCGGGGTAGTTAAAGTGTGACATAATTTCAATTCATAGTTGTTTGTTGATGCGTCATTCCTATAGATTTTCATTACTATATTATGTTAATAATATTATATTTATTATAAGGATTCTATAACAAAAATAGAAATGATTTTTAAAATATTATTCTCACAGCAATCTGACACAGATCGTGATTTTTTTCATAAATATAAAATAAACTTTCGTCCGTCGAAAAAAAAATGAAAAGGACGAATCTCACTCATCAATGAATTTCAAAAGCAAACAATCCCAAAAGAATTTTCGTCTTCATTGTCGACACTCAAGCGCGTGCCAGTGTACACATACACACCTTCTTTTCGGTGGAAATTCGTTTTCAAAGCACACACGGCTTTCCTCTCTCTTTCTCTCTCTTGCTCTCTTTCGCGTGTCTCTTCGGCGAAGAAAGCTCGGGGTAGGAATTGAACAGCGAAAAAGTAAAAAGCGAAACAAAAAAATCACCTACTCTCAAGGTTCGCGCGATGTCTCACGTGTACACAGTTCTGTACTCTTCGCGAGATCCAAGGCTCTCGGACACCCGAACACGAGAAAACGCTTGTATTTTCCGGGAGAGTGAGAATATCCTTTGGAGTCTGCTTTTTTTAGCCTTTTTTGGAAAATGCGATACTCACCCTCTTGTCGAAATTTGAGCGGTTTAAAGAATTGTCCTAGTTTACTATATATCATTAATTTAACAGTACATTTAATTAAAATTCGTTGTCTTGAATAGAGATATTTTTCAAATCGAATGAAACTTAAGAACATTCTTTTTATTTTCTTCGTGAAACGTTTATTCCCTTCTTTGATATTCAAGTATGTTTTCCTATAAATTGTTCGCTTAGGTATAATAAATGATGACTCGTATTGTAATAAACGTTTATAATGTACAGTTTTTGTTAAAGTGTTTACGAGTTCAAGGTTTAAATAACTATTTTTATTTA
>JAYJLV010112785.1:0-11157 GCA_036873485.1 Torymus texanus | reverse complement strand
TAAAAAAAAGTGAGGTTGGAAAACCCCAAAACAAAGTATAAAGGGTACGGCATCGCCCTGCTCGCTCGAGACGTCACATTACGTTCCTTACTCGCCAAGCAGGCCGCTGCCGCGCCCTTGGATATAAAAGTATAGCAGAACAAGGATATATAACACAAATACCACTCCGATGAGATCCAATTCAAAACAAAACTATAGAAGTTCACACGATAGGAGAAGCTAAATATTTAGATGATTTGAATACTCAAATATTAGAATATGGTAAGGAAGAGAATAATTATATGACTCATTTAATAAATGAGTACTATAATCATTTAAAGAAAAATAAAACAAAATTTCCAGTATTATGGGATCCAGAAAAAATACATATATAGAAGTAGAAACGTTGGAAGAAGAAATACGACCATCTGAACTAAATACATTAATAGAAGAAAATATAAGAGAAATAGATAAGTATAATGAATATTTAGACAATTTACTAGAAGACGATGATTTACATTTGTAACCCGCGTTCGGGCTGCGAGCTATTAATTTCTTGGGGGAATAAAATAAGATCTTACCACTCAATTTCGATACGAAACACGATGTATTTATTGGTATAAAAACGCGCGCCAGCCGCTCACGTGGCTCCTTGCATGAGACTATCTACAAAGGGGGGAAAGATCGTGGGTTCTTCACGTATACAGACGCCCCGACGCGACTCTCGTATCCTGGAGACACTACGAACGCGAAATCACACTCGGAGGTACTAAATACTACCGCACACACTGTATGGAGGGGAAGGGAAGGAGAAAAAAGGGGTTGCTTGATAAACACTGAACACTTACACCAGAGGTGTTCCCGCAAGGACTCCGGCGATGGTCGGTGCTGCACTTGCCGCTCTCGTAGTGGGTGGTCGGTGACGAGGTGAAGATGGCGGCGCTTGTCGGACACTCGCAGTCAGTTGGCGTTGATGAGGCGACGAATGCTGCTGGCGAGTACTAACGGGCGTCTTCTAGCGCATTGCGTCAGGGCTGGCCCACAGATGAGTGAGAGATTTTCACTCTCCATCAGTGTTTCGCACCTTCGTTCCTCCGTGCCGAGAACCAGTGCGCTGCGCGCATGCGCTGATGGCGTAAGAGCTCGAGCAGAGTCGAGCTAGCGCGATCATGTCGTGACTGCCGTAGTTGTTGCGGTGTTTACTTGAGCCGATACCGGTTGCTGTTGTCATCGCCTCGGTTGCTGCTGGAGTAGAACATCTTGGTTCCTGTGGGTGTGCTCCTCCTGGAGTGGATAATGTAACGGCTGATGGATCTTCTAATGGTTCGTCGGAGGTGCGGCGTACATTGGGTGAGTCCATTGGCGTTCCTAACCTATTCAGCCATCATCTAATTAGTTTCTTTTCCAGTTGCAGCATGGACATTAGAATAATTCAGGATCTCTACTTCTTCAGGGTTCTCCAGGGTTCTTCACACTCCAGGTATTGAATGTAGTGGGCTTAATAATTTATTAGTGCTTTTCAGATGTGCACTTCTGGGTAGTGTGCCAACGGAGTAGCTGAGGTAAGTGGTGCAGCTTCACCAGCATCTTGGGCCTTATTCATAGGCAGCTGATATGCTTTAGCCAGAGAGCCTGTGGGAGCGATGCTGGCTGCCCTGGCTATCTTCTCTCTCTCCAGCCTTATCCATCGTAGGAAGATAGTTATGATGCTGTGTGCTGGTGTTTACGTTGTGGCTGCTATTTCTTCTGGCTAATCTCCCAGTAGTGATGTTCAAGTGCCTAGTGATTAACATGTGAGGGGTTAGGTTTTGACGGCTAGGGAGGGGAAATATACAGGTAAAGTGTGACATCAGTGCGGGTAGGTAGTTACGTATTAACGTAGGGGCTAGCTTAGTCGATATACTCAGTGTTCACTAGGGTACCGAGTTTCGCCTCAGGGGCCTGTTACGTAGTACGTACTTTCGTGTACTGTGCAGGCTTACTATGGAAGCTTTATTTACAGTAGTTTTTCTGACATTGCTATAAGTCTGCCTGCATAGTCAGCTTGCCCTTTCATCATGGCAATTTGCCATGTTACAAACTCCCATCTGCCAAAGTGAATGAGACGTTTCGCTTACGTCCCATTCGAGCGGTAAAACAACAAACTAGTAGGTACATCATTAGGCGAGTGAGATCATTTTGGAAGAGGTGAGCACGCTACAAGAAGAAAGAAGATCTAAAAGTAATACATGTGAAACGTGCGAAACGTTCGCCTATGGTAGAATCCCTATCGTGTGTAAGTGTGAAACAACTATGTGCTAACCTAACGTCTGGCTTACTCTTATACATGAAAGAAAAACAAGAATACAAAATAAAAAAACAATATCAATATTTTACATTATTACATTTACTCATTCGCAATTTGGGGAGAGCAGAATCGGCACTTTACTCCTGTGGGCGGGCTGCGGCTGCTTAGGCTTTTTGACTTTTCCACAGTCGAAGACGTCGACCATTTGGCTGCTGAGTCTTTTGCTGCTGATTCGAGGAGTGCTGACTTAAAACTATTTATACATTTTTCATTTTGCGCGTGTTCAATCTTGTGCAGACTATTGTTTACTAATACGTAATCCAGGGGTAATGTCTACTAGTCCTTTTTGGACTTGCGATAGATAAATTATTGTACAATAATTGCAATTTATTTCTTTTTGTTACTCGTGACACGAGTGGTTCTTTACACAAGGCTGGTTTTCTCTTCTAAACGCGGTAAGGCATTTCAGTCCTCCCTTTCTGGTTCTAGACTTGCGGCGGGGTTCTTAAGAGGTTACTAAAAAGCATTAACGGAATTTCACAGTCACTATCGCCTTGAGTTACACTTACTCTAGCATTCCTTCGTGAGCTATCCAAGCGAATTCTAATCAGTTGGGCCGGAGAGGGCTGTATGGAATGACGATTTCCATTCTCAACTGTGGGGATCTCGACTGCCGGCGCATTCCTACCTCGACGATGATTGCGGTCGGGAACGCGAGCGTCTCGTATCGGAGATTGCCACGGAGGGATAGTCTCGCAGAGTTGTTGTGCTAATTGGACTATTTCACGTGCAGTCGCTCAGTAGTAGTACGGAGGTGCTCCAGGACTACGTTTACTCGTTACTCTTGGTCGTTTGGTCGGGGAGGTGTAGTGGGCTGCGTGTGTGATAGCGATGCGGCGCGTATTCTGACGTTAGAAATGGGCAATCGATTGATGTTTATGTTCAAAATCGCCCTGCTCCAGGGTTCATTCTCTTGTGGAGCCATACTGGTAGCCTTTAATGTCATTGTCGTAGTTATGTTCTGGCTCTCGAAGACTGTGAAAACTATGTGGCTAAAGAACTTAATGGATGTTAGAGAAACTACTTTCATCGGTGATGGTGGTGCGTGATCAGTTATAAAATTCCCTTGGTTCGTTTCGCAGTCGCGAACTATCGCTCGACTATCTGGCCATGTAGGATAATTGCGAATTCTAACTTGTGGGGCTATACTTAACGGGTTCTCAATTTTCTAACCATTGCTACCTTACCTTAACAGAATTTCGGTGTTTTTGACGGATTCTGGTCGTCTTTGGGGCGGTTATCAATGCTGTCTGATGTTCTCCACGATGGCGAAGGATCGCTGTTTTACACAACGCGTTTTTGGCGCGCATAAAGGTTTTCAACGCTTAGGAAAATTCGTCGTATTGGGAAGGAATCTGAACCGCGTGTAGGTTCTCAACGCTTATTAGGGTTCCTGAAAATGGAAAGGTTCTCAATGCTCATGCAGGTTCTCAACAGGTTCTATACTACAAAAAATTAATCTCGCTTACTTATACAGCGTACTTTAATTACCAAACGAAAATAATAATCACTCTTCGTGAAACCTTTACGGAGAGTACAAAGAAAATAATCGAAAATGCTATAACGAGCGTTAATATCATCACAGATGTGTCAATCACTACTAACAAGATAATTAGCTATCGCTCTTTTCGTGAAATGTTTACAGACAATATAAACAAAATAATCGAAACTTATGTAGCTTATTTTAATTATCACAGATCTGTTGATTACGAAAGAACATATTATCTAACTTAAACGCGAAATTCTTAAAACAAAATGAACAAGCTAAGCGCGGGATAGGGGTCTATACATATAACTTGTGCGGGGAGCTTAACGGCGATTCTCTTCCTCTGTCTCCCTTAACCACCCCTCGCGGCAATCGGGGCAGTCAGGTTTCGACACACCCCATCGTCTGCACTGCCGACAGAATACCGGCAATGGCCTCTGACACCTGATCCACGCGTGGTCAGTGTATCCACAATTCCAACAATAAGTCCGCGTCGGCGCGCTGGAGGCCACTGCTATGCGGCCGCTGGGTTGTGGCTTGGCCTTTAGCCCCGACTCCTCTGTTCGCTTCCACCCCGGCGGGGACGAAAGCTTTAGAGACATGAGGGAAGGGATTAGCGCGGGGGTTTCGACGATAGCAGTGCTCTTGGCGGGCGATACTGGCGCATAATCGAGCAGAGACGGGATTTTCGCTCTTGGATTCTTCGGTAGGATCTCGATGATGGTGGCGGTGGTTAGCGCTTGAGCCTGCTGAACCTCTTCCTCGCACTCCTACTGCATCTCCCTTATCTTCTGACGCCGCTCGTCCATTTGTTAAAGGAGAGCTTGGATTTTCCCTGCGCGGGACGTTGCGTCGATTCGAGCTGGGAATCGCCGTGCTCTTCGTACCACAGACTCCACGATATCTTTTTATCGCGGGCGGCCACCGGTCCTCCCCCGACTACTCCCTCTAGCACCCCCTCCCCTAGAGCCGCACACATTCCACCTCTACTAACTGGTTTTCGAGGACGTTCTCGCGGATGTCTAGGAGCGGGGAGATCATCGGCCGAAGCAGACTCTTCGGGGTCGGGAGCGGGAGGGGAATCAGCAAGGGGGTTGTGGTCCTTACCGGTGGCACGAGGGAGGCCTCGTCTGTGACCACGGGTATCCGCGGGCTCCTCGACCGTCTGAGGGCACAAAGGAGTCGGCTTCTCTCGAGCTTTTGTTGGTGGGTCGGCGTAGTCCTGCACTGTGGCCACATGGCAGCCAGCTTTTAGCGGAGCGATTGTTGGAGGTAGGTCAGACCCTGTGAGCGACGGCCTGGTCTGGCCAAGCCCTTCCATCGTGGGTTTCCTGAGGAGAAACGAGATGTATGGTTACGGGGGAATTTCTTGGGGAACGTATCGCTTTATGTCGGAAACATACACTTTAGTTACGTGGTTAGAATTGAGTTCTCGAACATCGTATATTAAGGAGGAATAAACTTTTATAACTTCGTATGGACCTATAAATTTTGCAGCTAATTTGGCAGCAAAATTATGGGCCGCGGGCGACAGTACATGATTACGCTTCAGTCCTAAATCATTGAGACTAAAACTAACATTCCTTTTATTTCGATTAAAGTAACGGACTTGGCGTTCAGTGGATTTCTCTAAGTTGCGTTTAGCTAGATCCTGCAGTGCGGAAATACGTTTTACTCTATCGAGCCATATCTCGGGGTCCAGGGGGCGAACCGGTTTGGGATCTTCCAGATGCTTGCGCAAGAACTTCACGGGTTGTGGTTGTCTGCCGGAATTAAGATACGTGGGGGAAAATTTGGAAGACGCGTCCTCTTTACTGTTTAGGGCAAACCTGGACTCGCGCCAGTGTAAATCCCAATCTCGATGATCGCTCTTTAGAAAAGTGGATATCATACCTTTTAAAGTCAGATGCACTCGCTCGACTGGGTTGGCTTGAGCGTGGTAAGGGGAAATGGTTGTTTGCACCATACCGTATTGCGTTAATCGCTCTGTAATTAACTTGTTGGCAAATTCGGTGCCGTTGGCGGTTAGTAAATACCGTGGACAGCCCCAGCGATTCATGATTAACTCGTCAACAGCTTTTAGGATGTTTTTCGCATCCGCTTTGCGAAGGGGTTTTAATTCAACATACTTCGTAAACAGGTCCTCAAATACTAATATATATCTAAAACCCCCCTTACTAGGAGGTAACGGTCCCATAATATCTACGGCTACTACCGTCCACTGTCCTTCCACGTGTCTTTCTCTCATTAAACCGGCAGGTTCTTGTTGAGAGACTTTATAGAGTTGACAATCCTGACAGGCTCGAATAGAACAGGCGGTATTATAATAAAACCCGGGCCAATAATAATGACTAGCCAACCTATCGAAACTTTTTTCGATACCTAGGTGTCCGGCCTGGGGTGCGTTGTGCGTTTCATACAGCGCTCGTTCTCGGTCTGCTTGGGGTTAAACTAACTTCCACGCATCTAAATCCGGCATCACGGGATCTATAATGGGGTTGGGTCGATAATAATAAATCAAGTCATCTTGGATACGCCAGCGCGGGAATTTCCTCGGAAACCGTTTTAATGACTCTAATCTCTTCTGATACCAGGCGTCAATGCTAGCCGGAGCTAATGCAGCTATTTCGCGTAAACCTTCAAATGTTCTTGAGAGCGCATCTGGAACTTTATGGTCTGAACCCTTGCGATGAGTGAACTTGATATCATACGCGCTGAGAGCCGTATCCCAGCGCGCTAGGCGGCCGGAGGGGTTCAGTAAAATATTTAACTAAAGTAAGCTATGATGATCCGTAACAACCGTAAATTGTTCCCCGAGTAGGTACCCGTGAAGGCGTTCTACCGCCCATAGTACTACGAGGCACTCTCGCTCTGTCACGGTATAATTACGCTCGGTTCTAGATAAGGCTCTGCTAACGTAATAAATCGGGTGCTCTTCCTCTTTGAAATCCGGTGTCAATAAGGTGGCTATTGCGATGTCACTCGCATCCGTTTGTAAACAGAAAGGACGCGAAAAATCGGGACGAGCTAAGACGGGATTTTCGGGAAAGGCTAATTTCAACTTTTGGAAAGCTTCTTGTTGTTCTGGTCCCCAATGCCATTCAACACTTTTTCGCGTGAGTTGATTCAGCAATAGTCGGCAAATCGCGGAAAGAAACGCGCGTACCATCCCTTTATTCCTAAAAAACGGCGAAATTGACGGATATTCATAGGGGCGGAGTACTCGACGATCGTGCGGATTTTACTGGGATCTGTATGCAATCCATTAGAGTCGACCACGTAACCGAGATATTTGACTTCAGGCACGCAGAACTTGGACTTATATTTATTTACTTGCAGCTTAGCAGCTTTCAACGCTTTTAACACGATGCGTAATTATTTCAAGTGCTTGTCAAAAATCTCGGTGACGATGACGGTATCATCTAGATATTTGAATACGTGGGGGCTCCACTCGGGTTTAATCAGCCTATTCATAATTCTTTGAAAAGTCGCGGGGGCATTAGTCAATCCATAGAGCATCCGCGTGAATTGCATTAAACCTCTCTCCGAGACTATGAAAGCGGTTACTTAGCGGTTTTTTAACTCTAACGGTATTTGGTGGTATGCTTGACTCAAGTCAAACGCCGAAATATATTTAGCGACACGGAGTTTATCGAAAATATCGTCCATATGAGGAATTGGGTATGCACCTTTCTTAGTCAACTGGTTTACTAGCCGATAATCAATGCAGAAACGGTTTTTACCGTTACGTTTTGGTAGAATGACCGGGCAGCTGCTCCACAGGCTTCCCGAGGGTTCGACGATACATTCGGCTAACATACGATCTACTTCTGCCTGCGCGGCTAATATCATTTTAGGAGAAGTTCGGCGGGTTTCCTATTTAACGGGTTCATGACCTTGTATGTCTATACTATGTTCGATTAAGGGGCAGGTACTTAACGTTTTGGGAGCGTCAGGAACCAAAACATTTACTAGGCTCTTAACTTTGGCAAGTTCAGTCGGGGTCGCTGGAATTAGACCACCTATCCTAGCTATTACGGGGATACTACTCGGGTCGGTACCGTAGGGGTAAAAAGGTGCGGAATCCCTTTTTCGGTACTCCACGTATCGTTTTCGTAGTCTATGCGAATGTTAAAGAGTCTTAGAAAATCGATACCTAATAACCCCTCGTATTGAATATCGTCCGAGATGTTCAAAGGTAGGGACTTGCTGATACCGTCGATCATAAACGTGGAATCTGGCATTCCTTGCGAGGCTATGGTTGCTTCGTCAGCGACTGTTACTATAGAAGATAGAGGCGAGAATATAGATAGAATATAGAAGATAGGGTTTCCCTTTAAGAGGGTGCTAATGCCTTTGCCTAAATATGACGCGCGGCGCCTGAATCTACCATCGCGGTTAGCTTCGTTCCGTTCAAATCTAGATTCACAAAATGTCGTGGTTCTCGGGACATAGGAGCGACATACGACGGGGCTTTGTTGCTTACAAGGGTCTTGACTCTCGCCGGATTAGGGGCTGCGGGCTCACGGATCTGATTTGGCTTACTAATATTTACCATAATAGACGGCTTTGGTGCATTAGGGATTGGGGATACAGGTTCTTCAGAAGGAGCAGATTTACCGAAAGGGCGGGGTTCCATAGCTTCGTTACACGAGAGGTTAGGCTTATTCTTCCGAGGATTTGCCGACAACTTAGTTAATCGCGATATACTAGTATCAATACTTCCTAAGCGCATGTTAGTACGGTCATCTACTGACCTTAGTATGCTTGGAGAACCGGCGGGCGTTAACGGCCTTCCAGCGGGGCGTTTTCCGGACTCCGGCAGGGATTAGAGATGGGGCATCACCTTTCCGTGGTTCCTCTCCTGCCGCATGTTCGGCACACCAACTGAGGGCATTCGTCCCTCCAGTATCCAACGTAACCGCAGCGAAAAGATGGTTGAGACAACTTGCGTTGCTGGACGTTTCGAATATCGGTGGATAACGGAGAAGAATCATGGCTTGGCGGCAAAACGGGAACTGGCGGACGGTTGGTTTGTTCGTGTCTTTGCCCTATACTCAGTGAAGCTGGTGTTGACGGGTGGTTCGATAAACTTTCTCGCATGCGGGGAGGAGGGTTTGAACCCCGGGATTGTGGTTTCCCGGCAGGTTATGGGGTAACCGGGTTCCTAACTGGTGCTATTTCTACCAGCCCATCTATGCTTGTGTCTTTTAGTTCGCTTACTCTACACGACTTCTCCCCTGCGGTGCCGCGAACAGTACGTTTGGGCTTCGCGGGGGGTTCTTCGTACGCGGATTTCGGGAACCACGCCTCGTCTGAGGGCGGCGGGGGCTTGTATGCCCTATTCTGGAGACGGCGTACCTCTTCGCGTTTGCCGAGCGTTTGAAGTTCCGGATAAGTGCTAAACTGGTCTCGCGAAATCCGTTGACGATAACTCGGGTGGAGATTCCGGTATGTCCGCTCGAGTTGCTTGGCGAGGGGTACTACGGGTTTGATGCGATCTAAAAGGGCTCGGAACTTACCCAGATAGGTGCATATATCCTCTCACGGTCCATGGGTACAATGTTCAAGTTCTTGTCGCAGCCGCTCCAGTAGATCGTCAGCTCCATACTGCACGCCGAAGGCCTCAGCTAAATCGTCATAAGTTTGCCATGCCGGATATTCCCTATTAAGAGGACGTCGTATGTGGAAAAAAAGATCCCTGTTTTATCGGCTATTTCAGTAATTCAAAGTTTTCTCGAAAACCAAAATAGCAAGCAACGTAAAACTTCAGGAAGTGAATTAAAATTAAAAAATTAAGGGGGACAAGTTTTTTTAGATTGAAATAAGCAAAAAATACTTTTTCTGTGTTTCTCAGTAGTTCTAAGTTTTCTCGAAAACCGAAATAGCAATTGATGTAAAACTGTAGGAAATGAATTAAAATGAAAAAAATGAAGAGGGGACAAGTCTTTTTATATCAAAATAAGCAAAATATACTTTTTCTGTAAATGTAAGTATTTGCCTGTTTTATTATTCATTTCAGTAATTCGTAGTTCTTTCGTAAACCAAAATACCGATTGACGTCAAACTTTGTGGAGTAAATTTAAATACAAAAATGAAGGGGGGATGGGTATTATTAGATTGAAATAAACAAAAAATATTTTTTCTGTATATTTATTGTTTATCGACCAAGCATCAACATTGGAGTATACTAAAGCTAATCATAACCGCAACGCGCACCCAACTTCAGAGCGTTCAATCGGATGCACAGCTGACCTACGCGCTCTTTCTCGCTCTCGTTATGACCAGCGCTCTCGATTTCTATCGTTTGGTCATTTGGTGTTTTCTCACGCACAACATGCCGGTGTTAACAGTTTTCGCGAGTGTAGATAGTGATGAACCAGTTGATAGCCGTACAGCTCATCTGGCGCCACTAACTATAAACCAACCAATCAACCAACCAGATAGTGTTGATCCTCGTCAGCTGCTCCTGGTGCAGCTTCCTGTACTTCGCCTACGCCGAGACCGCCAGGTGATAATCAATTGCATTAGCTTTCAGTAAAATCTAATTTACTCTGAGAGTCAGATCGTTTTTCTAACATTCATATGACATGGTTGACTTTAGAGGAAAGAAATCTTTACTCGTGTACTTGCAAATGAGATATAGCTACTCAAGTACACTACTAAAGATTTCTTTCCTCTAAGGCCAACTATGTCACATGAAAATTGGAAAACACACTGACTTTTATTGGAACTAAGTTTTCGGTGAAAGCTAATGCGTAATTAAAAATTTCATTTTCATAATACCCTAAAATTTTCAAAGTGCCATTGCGCTTTTTATATTTTCATGTGTCATGATTGGCTTCAGAGGAAATCTTTATTTCTGTACTTGACTAGCCGTGTTGCATATGCAAAAGTACATGAATAAAAATTCACTCTACAGCCAACCATGTCACATGAAAGTATGAAAAGCACCATGAGACATACAGGTTTTCCAACTATTATAAAAAACCAAATTTCAATTACATTGGCTTTCAGGTAAAATTAATTAACAGTGAAAGGCAGTGTGTTTGTCGAACTCTCATGTGAGATGGTTGGCTTTGGAGAAAAGAAATCTTTATTCATGTACGTGAGTAGTATATCCCGCGCTATGGGCCGTCACAACAAACTTGACCCCGACCACTGAGGTCAAGGCCAAGAATTGCTGACGACCCACAGTGCGGGATTAAAATTGAATATTAAATTACGAAAATACATATACACACACACAAATACATACATACACACACATATATATATAAATATCTATATGCATATCTTATGGAGCCCGACGGGTAAATCTCCTATAGCGCCGTCTCTCTCGCTC
>JAYJLV010112774.1:0-11157 GCA_036873485.1 Torymus texanus | reverse complement strand
GTCGGAAGAACCGGAAGTCGGATCGAATGAAAAAACATGAAGAAATTTTAGAATCTGAAAACGCACATAAAAATTTTGACTATTTAATATCTCTAATATGAGAACATCTTTTTACACGAAACTTTTTGTGCAAAGTAGTATAACAATATAAAGCATGTTATTATTTTATTTGAGTTCATATAAAAGTGTTGAAAATTGTAATAACTAATTGAAATTCACTGACGCTGATTTCAAAGTATATCATCACGCGGTCGTTCCTCAGGCTCTTTCTATACTTGCCTTTTTGATCTGAGAACGACCTTGCAGGTATGACTTGACCCAGAGGAGAGCCGACTGGGAGAATCTCAGCTGACGGAGCATTCGTAATAGCTTGGATGGTGACACGGTATCAAAGGTCTTAGAAAAATCAAATAATAATAGACGTGTTATTTTCCTTTTGTCAATAGCCATACGTAGGTCGTCAGTCAGTTTCAGTAATGCTGTCTGGGTACTGTGGTGTCTTCGAAATCCGGCCTGGAGGAGATCAAGTAGATTATTGTTATTTAAATACTCCGTGATTTGGTCATGGGCAATCTTTTCAAGGACTTTGGAGAGAACACAGAGTAGCGCTATGGGAGGGAAGTCCGAGACAGTTGATGGATTTATCTTTTTCTTAAGCGCAATTATCTGTGACTGCTTCCAAGTACTCGGAAAGATCCCCAGAGCGAAAGGGGAGTTGAAGATTTTTGTTATATACTCACCAATAATAGGTAAGGCTTTCACTATTACACTTTGAGGAAGTCCGTTCTCCCCCTTTGCTTGCGAGGTTGACTTCAGTTACGTTAACGGATTTAAATGAAAAACCGTCCTCATTTGCAGTTAAAATAACATCCGTTGCTTCTTCTATATTTACAAAGGGGGGTACCGAAATTCCCGCAAAGGGTCCTCCTCATTTCGCTTTGGCAGGAGACCGACATACCGCAATTCCTTCCAAATATTCTTGTTAGCATCTAGAGCGTCTGCGAGATGTCTGTGAAGAAAGGAATTGCGCTGTAGAGTAATGCGCATGTCTACCTCACTGCTGAGACGCAGAAACTCACCAAGCAATTTCGCAGGTCCGGTACGCTTATAGCGTCTATGGGTAGCATTCCGCTTATTTATGAGTTCCCTCAGCTCTGGACCAAGCCAAGGAGTATAATTTTTTGTATTTTCTATAGTTTTTAAAGCAGCTAGTTGCTTAATGCACAAATTTAAGTTCGATTTTAGATTATTTAAAGCTCCCTCCAAATCTGATTCGACAGAACTCGTGCCTGCCCAGTCATAGCTGGTCAGCTAATCGTTAAGTGCGTTAGGGCAAATACTCTTGAAATTTCTGTAAGAGAACGAATCTCTTACAGGTGCTGGCACTAGTTAGTTAACCGTAACGTCAATAATAGCGTGTTTACCGAAACTGGGCAGGCTTTCGTTCTTGAAGTCAAGTATTTCGTCATTTGCACTTTCATATTCTTGGCTAGGGTACGGACAGTATGGGCATCCACATTGGCCGCCAACGATAAGTCAGCATTCAGATCCCCCACTATGATTTTGTGACTGTAGTCACCGCAGAGATCTTTTAGTACCTGATACATCTTGGTGTCACGTTGCATGGAAATGTGTGAGGATCTGTATATGACACCAACGAACACAAGGGCAGAGTTCCCCTGCTGCGCTTCGCAGTAAAGATATTCAGGGAGAGAAGGCCTCCCCTCTCCTTCAGTATTGGACGATGCCAGCTTTGTGATTCTAAAATCTTTACGGATATACAGGGCAACTCCACCTCCGTTTATATTTCTGTCTTGTCTAATCACCGAGTATCCCTCAATCTGAATGACATTATCGTCAATGTCCGGGCATGTTGTATTGGAGCAGATAGACAAGCCGTACGAATAAATCAGCAGCAGTTACGAAGGTGTGCGCACGCTCACCCCCCCCCCTGCGCCTGACCAGAAATCTACCACCACCCAGTTGAGTGAGAGATAAAGAGATAGAGAGAGAGAGAGAGAGAGAGAGAGAGAGAGAAAGAGAGAGATCCTGCGCCTCCACCACCACTGCAGTGCATAGCGCCGCCACGACTGCAACCACTGCTACAGCTGCACCTCCAATACCTAGGGGAATCCAGAGGGAATCAGCATTCGAACGGCAATGGCTGGCGTTTAAGTGGTATTGTAGTTTATTACTGCATGCGAGCGTACCTCCCGGTGAGGTTGAATCGCTGCCTGCGCCGCACACCTATTACTAGCGTGTGGATTGACGCAACAAATTCTCGGCCTACTCGTTCACTTTATACCGCGTTTATATTGGAATAAACTTCCTTGTTTAACTTTTAACTGTTGAGTCACGCGTTATCATTTAGCATTCCCAACCCATGCATGCTTCCGAATACCGCCCTCTACCCTTTCTTTACAGCTGCAGCTAGTCGTAGGCCTCGCCTCCTAAAGAAGCATCGATAACGGGAAATGTAAGCGAAGGTTTAGAAAACCGCTTTGTCAGCAAAGCGGCGTTGTACGGGAGAAGTGGCTGCTACGGGTAAGGCTAGGTAGAAGGGAGCAGCCGAGAGTTCTCGGGTCGAAGTTGGCAGCAGCGGCAGGCGCCGGCTCCAACAGAAAGCAGCCGCTCTAACGTAAAGTGGCTTAGGCTTTCTACATTGGAAGCGTGGCACAGGTGTTCTTAACTTGTGCCACTGCACCAACTGTCGGACAGCAGGGGTTCCTTCCTGTAGATACCCTGCGAATGTGGATACACGTATATTACGTGTAGAAAATACTACCCCGTTACACTATATAAATTACGTAATAGAAGGTTCTAGTTCTTTACAAAATATGGTTTGTGATTCAGTTACATGATTCTATTACGTATATAAAAAATGACGTGATCTTTTTCAGCATAATAATATCACCTGAGCTTCTTAAACATAGTAATATGACGTACATTTTTTGCGTAATTTTGATACTTACACAACCATAAATATACGTAATGAAATGCCGTAATTATGGAAGAAAAAGTTTGTACGCATTTTTAATGTAATATTGTTACGTTATAGGTTCATGGAGTAACAGGTTCACATACATCAATTACGTCATAAAAGGTTCCAAATCTTTACATAACACATTGCGTAATTCAGTTACGTAATTTTGTTAGGTGACGAATATCTGTAACAAAATTACATGATCTTTTTCAACAGGGTTCTAACCTTGAAATGGTTTTGAAAAAAATAAAGTACAAAGAACATCAGTGGGGAATATGTGGAGACTGAAAATTTCTTGCTATGATACTTGGACAACAATCTAGATTCAAAAAGTATCCATATTTTCTAACCCTGGAAAACAGAATATTGTAAATGAACCACTCGTCGATCCGTCAAAAATTTTAATACCTCCCCTGCATATCAAGCTAGGTTTGATGAAATAATTTGTTAAAGCTTTGAACAAGGAAGGTCAATGCTTTGAATATCTGCACCAAGTGTACGGACATAAAACTGATGCTAAATTGAGGGAAGGCAACTTTAGTGGGCCGGTAATCCGCACCTTGTTTAAAGATAACAAATTTGACGCAACTATGAACGATACCAAGAAAGCAGCATGGTTGTGTTTTAAAGATGTGGCAACAAAATTTTTAGGTAATACGAAAGACGCTGTCTACATAAATATTGTGGCAACAATGGTACGGAACTTCCGAAACTTGGGCTGCCTAATGAACTTAAAACTGTATTTCCTTAATTCACATGTTGATCAATTCCCAAAAAATAATGGGGATTTCAGTGAAGAGCGAGGAGAGAAGTTTCACCATGACTTAAAAGAGTTTGAACGTCGATTCCAAGGATGATGGGACATTAATATATTAGCAGACTACTGTTGGATGATGAAAAGGGAAATGAAACTATTGAGAAAAGAACGTCGCAGGAATCCTTTACACTGATCGTTCGATGAGAAGCGTGTGCGTAAGCGAAAACCAATTTGAAACCCAGACATTGTATCACGTTCAAGATTAATGTTTTTGTTTTATCACATTGTTGTATCACGGTCAGGGTTAATATTTTTGGTAGGTCAACATATATTCATATACTAAGAATATAAATTCACACACACGCATACAGTCGCGAACACATAACAATTTTAATTATACGTATCAGTCGTTTGCAGTTTCAGACGTTATGGGTTTTTATGTTCTGCTACCGTTTTCAAAGCTCTGCAACAGTCAAATTCTTTTGAATTAAAAAAATCAAACTATGGTTTTTGATGTATTTTGATGCGTAGAATTCAGATTTAAAGTCAGATTAGTTTTATCTTATAAAAAAAATAATAATTTTAAAAGAAGTAAAATATAAATAAATAATGTTTTTTGCATTTTTCTTGAAAAATCACTGCGGGACCCCTAAATCTAACTGTGGATTTGGATTCAGCGATAAAAAATACACAAGAATATACCTGTCTCATCAAGAGTACAATATACTTTTTTATGGGCCTGTGTTATTTCTTTTATACCTAATACATCACATTATCAATATACAGACAATTCTTTTATTATTATCATAATATTTGTTGAATTTTAAGTTAATGATGTGATCGGCAATTTCTACGTTGCAGATAATTCACATACATGCATTTACGAAAATTTAGTGTCGAATGTTCGTTCTACTAATAAATAAACTTTAAAAAAAGTATTTCTTTTAGCATCATTGTTGAGAAATTTGCGTAATTTGAATCTCGCGCGGTTGCGCTCAGCGGTCGCACTCACGACGCTGCCGTGGGGAGGCAGCACCTCTCGGTATCTAGACGGAACGGCTAGTCCTGAACTAATTAGTTCAGTAATTAAAGGACTAGCGCTTTCTCTCTCTCTCTCTCTCTCTCAGAAATTCATTTCACATCAGTGCAGCATACCTCTGGAATTCCTTACCTCCTCATCTGCGTAATATCTTCTCCATTCCTCTTTTCAAAACCCACCTCCATCAATACTTGTTCGACTCTGAATAAAGCATTTAAATCGAACCCCTCTCTCTCATACTCATACATTAGTCATTTCTTAAGTGCTATTACATTGTTATTTTCATCTAGTCATCTTCATACACTAGTCTTATATTAGTTAACTGCTTTAAGCGAAATTAGCAGGCTTTATTATTATTATTATTATTAGATTTATTTATAAACTTTAGTCATGTAGAGGAAGCGCTTAAAATGTAATATTAATTGTTATCTCTTTCTCATGCGTACACTACGTTTACTCTAATTGTATTTATTGTTCTTTTAAAATTACTATAATCATACTTATTGTTACAATGTTTTATATATATTTTCAACTGTTGTACAACAAATTGTACATAAATAAATGATATCAATCAATCAATCAATCAATCTCTCTCTCTCGATCGCCGGACTCCGAACTGAAAGCATCTAGCGCGTTGCAAGCAATGTGGCTTCGTGTCATGTGGGGTCATACACGAACCCCTGTAATTTATACTGATTATATTTAACAATAAATACTATACTTTATTCAACACGGTTGCAGGGTATGGTTTGGTTTCTCTACTAATTTACACAACTTACAGGGAAACGTAAATTTGTATTGAGGGGAAAAGGGAGTGAAAATCAAGAAAAATATACATGAGAAAAAATAGACAAGATAGCCAATAATCGAATGGTAAAAACCGTTTAGTGAAAAGAGTGAAGATTTAAGTGATGCCGAGCGATTAAAATTCACAGTTAGGACACGTGGAACTACTGAGCACGAAGGAACACTCAAGAACTTCATGAAGAAAGAAGATAAGGAAATCAAAACTGACGAGGAAGAAGAAACTGAAAATCCAGAAAACGAAAGGGTTAATATGAAATCTGAAAATTCCGATTACGAAGGAACGTTCGAGAAGAAAAAAAACGAAATGGAGAAGAAAGATATAACGATGCCACTGTTCGATGAATAACCAGTATATCTTTAGGAATTCTCTAATCCTAGAAAAGAAGCAATCATTCAAGGTGTTAACCCAATCTTATACCCGGTAAGCACCTGGGTAAGGTGGAAGGTGACAAATCCATGTTTCCTACCTAACCACTTCTCAACATCTAGGATGACGCGGTGGGTCCATCGGCCTTTTCTTGCTGAATCCCATCGTCGCTGCCACTCTTCACTTGCCCTCCTGGACAATTAGCCATGACTGCACCCCCGGCCTGCGTCGTCTCCTTTTAGATGCCTACCTTCACCGTACCTTATGGCTGTCTCGTTTGCCAGAAGGTCTACGGGTGGAAGTCCCGCAATCACAGACAGAGAGCGATGTCCGACACAGTACGGTAGGTACGGGCGACCCTTAACGCAGCCGTTATGTAGTTCCGTCGGCAAGTGGCTCCGTAGCTCGTACGGCTGCTCATGGCATCCGCCCAGATTGGAGCTCTGTATGATATCACGGAGATCACTACTGTCGAGAGGAGGGCCCGTCGCGACTGCTTCGGTCCTCCTATGTTGGGCGTAATGTCCGCCAGTGCGCGAGCCACTTCCGATGCCTCTGCGCCAGCGTTTAGGAGGTGCTCCTTGAACGCTAGCCGCACATCCAGCGTGACCCCAAGGTATTTGATGGTGTCTACCTCTCCTGATCTTCTTGTCTTCGACCGTAAAAGTGGCGTACCTCCTTTTTTTGTTCGAGAGATTAGCACTGCTTCCGTCTTCTCTACCGCCAAGCTCAGTCCATGGTTGCAACCATCCAGCTACCACTTCAATAGCCTCATCTCCGAGGTGTTGAATCTTATCGATACTCTTTGCGACAACGATGAGCGCAACGTCGTCCGCGAAAGCCACCATCGGGGCTCCCTCTGCGAGCGGTTATCTAAGCAGTCCGTCATATAGTACGTTCCAGCCAGGAGATCCGAGAACCGAACTCTGTGGCACGCCTCCTGTGATTTTATAGGAGTGCGTGCCGCCATCGGTGTCGTATATCAGAGTTCGGTTTGATAAATAGCTCGAGATAACCCTCCGGAGGTAAAGCGGTACCTTCAGTTGTTCCCAGGACTCCATGATGTGGTCCCACCTGGCCGAGTTAAATGAATTTCGGATATCTAGATGAATGATAGCGCACATTCGCTTTGTGTACCGGCTGCCGCTGACGGCATCCGAGGCTATCGCTATCACTCGCCTAATGGCATCAATAGTTCCGACCCGTCCAAAAGCCGAACTGATTATCGGAAAGGCCTTCTGCCTCTAATATGGCCGCGTCCAGCCTGACACCTAATACTCGCTCAAATAAATTCCCGGCAATATCTAGCATGCAGAGTGGTCGGTACGAGGATGGCTCCTCCGCGGGTTTCTTTCCTTTAGCGAGGAGTACCAACCTTTGAACCCTCCACTGTGCTGGGAAGATTCCTTCCTGTAGATAAGCGTTGAATATGTCCGCAAAGATATGGGGAACATTTAGAGCCGCGGTTTTTATTGCCAGGCCTGGGATTCCGTCTAGACCTGAGGCTTTCCGGATGGAGATCTTCTTGGCGGCCATCTTCACTACGGCTTTCGTGGTGACTGCCGACTCGGCTACGCCGTCTATTACCATCAGGCCAGTACCGGATGGCCGTTTCCGGTGTTCCGGGAACAATTGGCGAACCGCCCTGTCTAGAAAAGTTGGGCAGGTTGGTGCGCTGGGGCCCCTCTCTTGATCACAGGTCCCGCCAGCACTTTCTTTTAGCCATTATGATGGCAGCTTTGAGCTCTCTTTTTTTTCTCTCGTAGGCCGTACGTAGTCCCTCATACAGCGGCCCCTGAGCTGCTTGTTGGTGCAACCCTCTAGCTTGAAAACACTTTCGGCGTATTGTCGCAATGTCTTCGCTCCACCAATAGACTAGTGGGCGTTCCCTGGGGCTGGCCTTTGTACACATTTAGGCATCGCAGGCCGCTGTTAAGGCTCGTGAAAGGCTTTGAGCTTTCTCCTCTGCGATTCCATCCAACAGTGCTCCCTCTAGGGAACAGAGTAACGTCTCCCTGTCGAAGGTGGACGGGCCCATTTCTCTTTTATCGGCATCTTGTCCCTGCATGGCGCCCTACTAGTCAATTGGAGCTTGTATGCAAGGGCTTGGTAATAGCTGCTCGTGTACCGGTCACTCACTCGCCAGTCAAGTCCGTTTCTCATCAATCTGGGGTTGACGAATGTCAGGTGGACTATAGAGGGCTTGCCTCCCTTAGAGTAGGTCGGCGTTTTCCCTGAGTTAGCGATCTCAAGGTCCAGTATCGCGAAGGCATCGAGGAGCATATGCCCGCCATTATTGGTCTTCCCGCTGCCCCACTCAGTCGCCCATGCGTTAAAGTCCCTCCCGATCACTACTGGCAGTTGGGAGGTGCTAGCACTGGCTACGACGGAGTCCAAGGTTCTTGCGAATTCATCGATGTCATCGCTGGGTGGGAAGTAGCTACTGTATAGTCGCATACCCGTCACCTCCACCCAGGTGAACCTGGGCAGGGGAGGATCTATCTTTCTTGATATATGGAGATTTCCACATACCCAGATGGCAGACTTGCTGGCGGTGTCCCTGACCCAGTTTGGTTCGTTAAGGTCTCTGTACTCTTCGCTGACTATGACAATATCGGTCTTCTCTTCTCGAACAAACTGGAACAGCAGGCCCTGAGCCACAACACAATGGTTCAGGTTGATTTGGAGTACCTTAGCCATTGTTAGTATTCAGTGCCTCGTTCTCCTGCAATTTATTGTTGTTATTGGACATGCAGTCCACTGCTTTATGGCCCTCCCTTCCGCACCGAAAGCATTGCACTGACCGATCGACCGTGCTTTTACAGTCCTTCGCTATGTGCCCGTTTTCATGGCACTTAGAGCATCGCGATGGTGCTTCTCGCCGCCGTACTCTGCCGTTCACCAAGCCAATTCTGAGTTTCCCACATTCCAGTAGCTTTTTTGCTTCTGCAACGGGAATCAGAATACTGGCTGCTTGGGTGCCACTATAGGCTTTCTTAAGTTTGACACACTCAGGGCTTACTGTTTTTGACCCGGTTACCGCGGTGATAGCCTCAACTACTTGAGAAATATATAATTTACTTTTTGTATCATGAAAATTCATTAAGCGGTCTCCAAAAAAACAACGCAGCAGTTGAAAATATTAGATTAGCAAGAAATAAGCCTTGAAAGAAACATACCATGAAACTTCAGATGATTAAAATATAAGATCTAGTAACTGCATGTGTGCATTTAAAAACTTATGTGAACAGCATCGAGTCAACTAAAAGTTACTGCAAACTGTCCTTTTATACTCTTAATTCATCTACTATTGAGTGACTTTCAAATATTAGGCTTAATTAGATTATTATTGCTAACACTAATATAAATATAAGATATTCAGCCAATGGTATAAAATAAAATCAAAATCGCATCTAAAATCTGAAACCGTCAACATTTTCATGATCAAAAGTACACGAGTATTTTCATTTATCAGTTGATTATACATATATATCATTATATTCAGCACCCCCGCGGAAGTTTGAGGGTGCTCCTCAAACTTCCACGCGTATATGTAAGCATGTAACTGGAAGTTCGAGGATTACTCTAGTGTCTATTTGTTTAGGGTCCGGTAACCCCAGTGTCCATCATTTCTTTAGTCACGTGGTATAACTCTGAGCTATAGGTACTAATCTCCTCAAACCTCCGGATTTGTATATATATATATATATCTTTCTATATACCTGTAAGCCCATTTTCCGGAATTCAGCCCCCCCTCCTGCCCTCTCCGCCCCCCTCAAAAAATAACGTAAATTTCGTTCATTTTTTACGTTATTTCAAATACCCTCAAGATCCTCAAGGCCCCCCCACCGCCCCCCTCAGCCTTCCCCTCCCTTTTGTGGTCACCTCGTATGTTATTTTGCATGTTAAAGTAAAATTATTTTGCTTATTCAAGAAATGATCTTGTTATAATATATAATTTATTTATAGTTTCATTTTTTTAAATTAGACTTTCTGTCTTTTCCACGCCACCCAAAAGGTAGATAGATAGGTGCATTTTTTTTTATAGAGGTGTCCCCTCATTTATTAAGATTTCATTTATTTTAAATCAATATAATTTTTTTCTAATAAAACGTTAATAAAAGAAGGCCTATTCCTCATTAAAGAAATTCTCTAGTTACTTCTCTAATTTTGTTTAAAATGAAACTTTTATACTGTAAAATCTTTTGAATCTCTCTCGTATTATGTTTTATTTAATGTCAATTTAAAATTATTTGAATGTCGCGCGTAGTATTTTTTGTTGAATCTAAAATTTTTGGAGGTAGCACACCGATTTTGTAAATTATAAATTTTTATGGAAGGTCGCTTCTGGCAGACCAATTTTGTCAATGGTAAAATTTTATTGTAGGTCGCTGGACTGATTCTATCATGCATAAATTTTGATTAAATTTGATTAAATCGGTCTGCTATCAGCGACCTCCATAAAAATTTTAACTTTGACAAAATTGGTCTGCTATCAGCGAAATCCATAAAAATTTTAACTTTCACAAAATTGGTCTGCTACCAGCGACCTCTATAAAATTTTACCCATGACAAAATTAGTCTGCTATAAGCAACCTTCCATAAAAATTTATATTTGACAAAATTGGTCTGCTATTAGTGACCTTCCATAAAAATTTATAGTTGACAAAATTGGTTTGTTATTAGTGACTTTCCAGAAAAATTTATAGTGGTCAAAATCGGTATGCTACCTCCAAAAATTTTATATTCAACAAAAAATACTACGCGCGACATTCAAAAAATTTTAAATTGACATTAAATAAAAATTTTTTTTTAATCGGGAATAGGCCTTCTTTTATTAACTTTTTATTAAAATAAAAAAATATTGATTTAAATTAAATGAAAAGTTAATAAATGAGGGGACATCTCTATAAAAAAGAGGCCTATCTATTTACCAGTTGGGTGGCGTGAAAAAGACAGAGCCTAATTTTAAAACATAAAACTGTTAATTGTTATTATTTTTTTAAAAATTACATATAATTTTTAAATTTTGTAATTATATATCACTCGTATATTAGAAAAAATTTGGGGTTTTCCGTTTTAATTGGGGGGTTATGTATATATCTATATACTAGGGGGGCTTCTGTTTCAGCACGTACGGACCCAAGCTGTCAAACAGTACAGGCAGTATTCACAAGTTAAACATCTTAAATACATCAATGTAA
>JAYJLV010112753.1:0-11159 GCA_036873485.1 Torymus texanus | reverse complement strand
AGGTTCATCGAAGGCCTAAAAGAAGGTAAATATACTCTACTTTGTGTTTATAAAGTGAAAATAATAATTATTTCATACTTAGACACTAAAATCAAAATTTCTTTTTTTCAGAAATAAAAGGTGTCTAGCCCCCTTAAATAAATCGTTCACCAAGAAGATAATTGTTGGTTTGAAATACGACGAGTTTGTTAACAATCTTGGTGATGGAAACTACATACCTGCGGTTCGGCTATTGTCAAACGACTTTGAAGGTGTTGCGTTTTTACACTATGACTGGGAAGAATTTAAACCAAGTTTCGATGACATGGATAAATATTTTCGTGGACTTAATAATAGTCTAAAGGACCAGAAAATTTACGGCAATAGCTGGGCTTTGAAATTCACCACTAAGTCCAATGTTGCCGATGTATTGTATCAGCTTGTATCATTGCATATGTCAAATATTTGAGAATATTTGATAATAAATAGAAATATTTCAATATACTTACTATGTAGTTATTTTACCTTAACCTTCCTTGGTGCTCTTATCCACGTATTGTATAAAATTTTATTTTATAAAGTGAATAAATTAAATTTGAATATTTTTTTATGAAAAATAATTTAATTACTCAATTAAAACTATAAGAAATAGTTGTAATTATACATTATTAAATTTAATATGCTGACAGATAATACTGACGCACGTGTGTATGTGCATACATCATGTTTAGGTAATTTGATATTCGCAAAGGAATTTCTTTTATCCCGCACTGTTGGCCATCGTCAGCAATTTTTGACCTTGACCTCAGCTGGTGTCTGTAGTTGGGGTCAGGTTTGTTGTGACGGCACATAGCGCGGGATATACTACTCTCGTTTTCGAGAATCTGGAAAAAATTTTAAAAGGAAAGCCGAAAAGAAGGCCTCGGGAATGATGAAAGGTCACGGATATAAATTATCGTCAGTTAGACGAAAACGACAGTCGACGAGTAGTCGCGTGAGAGCGCGCAACGTACCGCAAAGGAAAACGGTGAAGAGGTTAAAAAAAAAACAAAATCCGTAAGAAGTCAGGAGGCAAAAGGAGGAAGAACAAAAACACCACTAGAAGTGTTGCAGATATTTTTAGACCTACATAAATATGAACTATTTACACTCGTGCAGCGGTGAAGGAATGAAGAGCGAATTTGATCTCTTTAGCCTTCCTCTCACTCAAACATCGATAGAACGCAGCGCTTTTCTACACTACAAACCCGTATCATCGCTCAGCAATGACAGCGATTCACCGCTCGAGTTCCCTGTGCCTAGTTCTACCGAACACTACATAGATCTCGCATATACCATGCTACACGTTACTGTTCAAATTTTACCGATTTGACACAGAATAAGAAAACATAAAAGTTGGATCAATTAATAATTTCATTCATTCTTTATTTGACAAAGTGGACATATTTTTCAATCAAAAATTGGTCTCCCCACCAAATATCGCTTACCCATATAGGGCATACATAGAAACTTCATTTGAACTACGCTCCACCAGCTTTGCAATCTCATTTAACGGCTGCTCTGTGGTATGCTGATACACCAGGCAACATGGATGCGAACTCGACTATTTCACGCGGTGCACACACCGCCAACAATGGTCTCCTTAACCGTCAATACTTTACGCTTGGAGGGAAGTCCGTCGACCTAATTGGACATTTGCACGGCGACGTATCCAATCAACCTAAATTTCTCCTGAATGGCGTAGAAATCAGAGTAAGGCTAGTGCGCAGCAAAGATGCCTTCTGTCTCATGGATTCATCAGAAAATGGAAAATTTACGGTAAACATAATGGAAGCGACGCTTATCGTTCGTCGAGCTAAAATTAGTCCAGGTGTGTTACTCGCGCATGCCAATGCTCTAGCTAAGACCACAGCAAAATACTCCATCATCAGAATCGAGGTAAAGGCTTTCACTATGCACAGTGGTATCATGGGTGAAACGCTCGATAACGTTATTGTAGGACAGTTACCCAAAAGAATCCTCGTGGGTTTCGTGAAAAATAAAGCATTTAACGGTAACCGTCAATTGAGCCCCTTCAATTTCCAACACTTTAACGTAAATTTCTTATCGCTCTACGTAGACCCAACAAACCCCTTCAGCCACGCTTTACAGGTGACAATAAATTGTACGTTGTCGCTTTTCACACTCTCTTCACCGGCACGGGCATCATTCACTATCTCAAAGAGGGTATAGACATTAATCGTGTTACCTATTCGTCAGGCTATTATCTGTTTGCATATGACCTGACACCTGACTTATCAGCTCATTTTTCTTCTCATAGGAACCTCGTGCGAACGGGATCTCTGCGTCTCGAAGTTCGTTTCGAAGAGGTAATAACCGAAACGGCCAACTGTATTATTTACGCTGAATTCGACAATGTACTAGAAGTAGATTCCAACCGACATATCGCCACAGACTTTAATGCATAATAGTGGGGCCCGAGTCGGCAGTGGGGGGAGAAGCGAATATAAACCGATGGGACCTACCGTTGTCAGTGCAGTCGACTTTACCCTTCGTGACGAACACATCTATAGTCTTCAACATCATGGATTACGTAATAGAAATTCAGGGTTTGAGAGACAAGGATAATAAGTTATTACCCAAGGAGGTTGCTATTGTCTCTTTACAAGGGAACGTAACCAACAACTATATATCTTCAAAAATACTTGGGTTACATTTGTTCGATGGCGATATCAGTTTACGCAAATTACAACACTACTTTTATAACATTGCCAGAAACGCTGCCAAAATCTATGTGAAACGTAGCGATACTGCTCGGTTCGTTCAATCCATGATGATACGCACTATAGTTGATATCGAAGACTACACCAGCGTAGGTTTCACGAATATGCAGAGGAGATTTAATAGCGAACAAATATGTATCGCTCATGGATCTATAGATAATCCGTATAAAAAGTCATACTGTGCTCTCAAATGCGTACACGTACTCAGGGAGTGGTTCCACTCACTACTATCCGCGGAAAACCGCAAACGATTGCCAGAAAACAGCAGCGATTTGCTTTTTAATGCTGTAGTAAATCTCATCTGGAATAGAAGAAGCTGTATTAGATTCGGGATCGAAGGCAGGGACGTTATCGACGGTGCGAGCGGTTCAGAATATGAAACAGCCGAAGAAGCACACGAAAAAGATGAACACAAGTCAGATAGCGAATGCTCTGGAGGGTCTGAAAGCGATAACGATCGGAGTGTACGCGGCTGATCGAATTCCAGGCGTACTGATGCCACCAGCTGCTATTGTATGCAACACGGATGACCACACGAAACCAGGCTCTCACTGGGTAGCGATATACATAGACAAAAACAAATTTGGAACGTACTTTGACAGTTACGGTATTCTACCAGTTTCAAGGCACCATCTCCAACGACTTCGAAGAAACTGCAAAAATTTTTGATGGAACGTCAAGACACTTCAAAGTGTCGATTCAATGTGCTGTGGTCAATATACTATCATGTTTTTGTATTTGTACAATATGTGTCGTGGTACTGGCGTCGACTCCTTTTGTAAACTCTTTACGCATGAGATGAGAAAGAACGACACCCTAGTTATTAATTTTTATAAAAAAATATTTAACAAAAATAAGTATAGAAAATGTAAGAAAGCACTCGCTTTCCCAAGCGAACGCTCTCGTGGCTCAGGTATATGTAATGAATCATGTACTCCTAGACTAAGACGTAATTAATAAATAGTATGTAACCTCTCAAGCAGTTTTCGTTTTTCCAAACCCTTTCCTTTTCCTTCGCCCACAAAGGCTTATTACTTCAACCTAATCTAGAATAACGGTTTTTCTCATCCTCTCGATCGCCCTCAAAACACAGGTGGGCACCGTCTATACTGAAATAACCGTCAAAAGCATTTCCTTTACCCGTTAAACCTCTTACAACAATGCAATAAGTGGGTTAACGGTTTTCCCCACCAAGATGTAATACGCATCTCTAATCCAGAAGAACGATTTTTTCTTTCACCCCCCTAATAATCCTCAAAAGTATGGGTGGGGAGGACAACTAGAAGAACAGTTAAGCACTCGTCGCTTACTAGTCGCAGCCAACACTTGTTCCTGAAGACTTGGTGAAATAATTATTCGCGATTGAAACCAGTACTGAAAAATGGACAACTGCCACGGAAAACCCGAAGTTCTCGCAGAAGTTCCCAACATTCTACTGGCCACCACGTACGCTCTCAATAAATCCAATACAAAAAGAGTCTGCGTAGGACTAGAACACACCAACGGCTACTACCGAACAGTTGTCAAGTATATCACATCAGGGCCTTCCTACAAGAATGTGACGCTCAACGAAAATATCTGGAATGAATGGCAAAAGCAATTCGATACAATAACAGCGTATTTGGGAGACGCTTACACGTTTTATCAAGACTTTGGAAGACCAAAGTTTTCTTGGATAATCACGATTTAAACTTTACATCTGCATACGGTATCAAATCTATCACAATCGATGAGTGACCAATACAAACACAAGCAGAAGACCAAGACGAGCAACCGTCATGTAAAAAGAATAAGAAAAATTTCTATATATCACCAGGCATCGTGATTCAGAAAACTACTTCCGAAGGTCTTCGAAAACAGAGCAATTTAACCAACCTTCACCTGGCCATGCTCAAGGAATGAGTCGGTAAAGTATAGCGCACCCTTGACTTCATACTCGAATACCTGAAAAATAAACTCCAAGAAGAAACCGCAGACGACATGCAGAATATCCTCAAGGACTTGAAAGCATTCAAACAATATTATACGGTCCACAAACTCGACATAGAAGGGTTCATTACAGAAAACATGGTCGACGACAACGATAATTATAAAAATGAAGATTTAAAAATTGTTCTTGCCGAAATTTACGCTTTTAGTCTACCTATTGTTGCTAAAGATATACGCGATTATTTATTGTCTAAATAAATTTTGTATAAATTTATCGAATAAATTATACTCTATATTAATAATACTTTTATTTAAAATATACTATAACCACCACTCCATCCACACACCACTCTTGTAACGTATAAAGAGCAAAATATTTCTTATCTCTCGTCACGCGGAGGCCTAGTACGCATACGACTACCCCTCCTGTTACACCACCATAATCACTATATCCAAACAGAGATTTACTATAAATATCACTCTAACCCAATTTTCCTCTCATTATTTCACATCATTCACGATGGAGAAGACCAACAGTAAAAACGACGATCGTACACCCCTCCTCAAGGAGAAAAAAATCCGTCGCTCAACACTGGAAAGAAATTAAAGAAAAATTTTCCACTAACACAAACTTTGGACCAGAACGCCATGGATACAAGAAATTCTACTTTATAGTCATAATGAGCATCTTAATAATTATAAAATGCGCAATTGATCTACATATAGTTTATAATAATTTATTTAATTATTTAATATGTAAATATATATTGTATAAGTTTTTTAAATAAATTATACTATTTATAAATAATGTTTTTATTTAAATCAAACATTAATCATCAACTAATCCACACTCCTTTCCTGCAAAACTCATGTATAAACGTAATATCTCTCTCTCCATACCGGGGCCCCTAGTAAACGTACATAACTGCCGACGCCTGTTATCTCCACCACCACCACCACCACTCTACCACACCCCCAAGTCATCCGTCTCCCACACTATACGGCCCCAACTTACGCTATCCCGGTATGGAGTAACAGCGGCGCCAGGGAGGAGGGAGGGGGGAAAATCGATACTGTCTCTCCATATAGGTCTTCTTAACGGCCCCAACTTATGTTATCCCGGTATGGAGTAACAGCGGCGCCAGAGAAGAGGGAAGGGGGGAAAATCGATACTGTCTCTCCATATGAGTCTTCTTACTACTCGTGTTAAAGCAGCCTTCCCCTATTTGTTCATTACTGCATTCAACAGGATAAATGAGTTCACACTGCATGGACTGTATTAATAGTTCCAGGTTATAGATATGTTAATACGGAATAATGGTAAGCCATACCTTCTAATAGTGAAAATATTAACTAAATATAAGTATTTATATGTTTTAGAAAGCAGAAACAATTCAACTACAAAGAAGTCATTATTTGGGAAGTTTAAGAAATTTTTCTTTAAAGGTTATTTTCTTAAAATGTGATTTTTTACACTTTGGCGTAGACTTTCTCAAGGACCGCTGAATGGATTTTCATGGCACAAAGCTTAAAATAATCGTAATACGTCCAACTCTGTATCAAAGCTCTAGTTTTTGGAAATTTTTGGTGTAAGTATCTTTTTAGTGTCACAAATAAAAAAACTCAAAAAATTAACAAAAAAAAATGGTTTCATCCATTGAAAACATACTGTCACGGGTTCAAACTCTTCTTAGCAGAAATTGGTTTTTTCGTCAGGATTTGAATAACTTACTCCAATACTCACTTTTAAGAATAATTAAAAGATATAGAAGATTTATTAAAACCAATAAATAATTAGGTATAAATATAAAGTACAAGAAATGTATTAAACTAATAATAGCCTCAGAGTCAAAACTCTTTCGAGTAAACTAATCTCGCAGCAAGCTGCCTTTCGCGAATACTCGCCTACACCGCACGGCGGTCCCAGAGTGTCTGACGCCGCTCACGTTCGGCGTATACACGTAAGGTCCGCGGAGGGCGCCGCTGCGCCTGACCCTTCCGTTCACGCATGCGCATATTTACATCTTGCTCGCTCTAATGAGTTTTGTCACAATCGGCCATCCTGTATTGTTTGGTCCTCCAAACTTGGTGAACGCTGATTACATATTTTCTATTAAATAAGTTGGCCTTCGCCTCTCTCTTTTTGATCGCCTTACTTCAATTACATTGTTTACAGTTTTTGTTTCATTTAATTCCTCATTTACTAACTCATTTTCTAAATTTTCAACATTGTTTAAATCTAAATTTATAGCGTTATTTCCTTCATCAGTTTCCTCATGTTCGCTATCTACTTCGTCTAGATCATCATTTTCATAGCCCATCCAAACCTTCAATTGGCTTACATGTGCCGTGGTCTCGTAATTTCGTACATTTGCTTCATTCAGCTTTTTAACGCGGTAAGTATCGCTTGGTTCTACACCAATGGCAACCAACGGTCCACCATAAGCTACTTGAAGTTTTGTCGATTGCCCAGAAGCTACAGGATTTCTCTTCATAAATACGATATCTCCTATTCTAAACTTCACATTTTTATGTCGATATTGATCATATCGCTCTTTATACTTAGCATGAGTCACCTCGATCGCTTTTCTAATTTCGTCTTGAATCTCTTGTGGAGGAGTATACGTCTCACAGTTCGCAGTAAGATATCGTAAATTCCCCTCACCGAAACGCGGTATATAACCTAGGAGTGCCTCGTAGGGGGCCTTTTCCGTTGCGCTACTTGTCGTACAATTAATGTCGCGTGCAATATCAGGTATCGCCCGATCCTAGTTTTCAAGGCCATCACTACTCACGGCAATTTTCATAGCCGGTATGAGAGTTTTATTTACCCTTTCTATTAAACCATTTGCTTGCGGGTATCTACTAGAGTTGAGTGTATGCTTGATCCCGTGTTTTAAACAAAACTCTTGAAATTTATGTGACGTAAAGCGAGTGCCTCTATCCGAAATTATTCGACCAGGTGCCCCATATTTCGCAATAAATTCCTCTAGCCTCTTAATTGTACTATGCGACGTTACATCTTTTACTGGTACAATGTAAACAAATCGCGTTAAATTATCAATCAAACCTAAGACATAAGAGTTTTTACGGGGTGTAGTAGGAAAAGGTCCTACGTGATCTATGTGCACAATACTAAAAGGTCGTCGTCCTGGCGGAATAGGGTGAAGCTGGCCGTCGCCTGGACCTGCCTTTCGTTTCGCTAAAATACACTTCAAACAATTTTTTATGTGCGTTTTAACATAACGTCTTAATTTCGGAAAATAATAATATTGTTCAATTCTATTAACGGATTTCTCAATCCCGAAATGACTTGATAAATTATGATATCTTATTACTAATGATTTTCGCATCACGTTCGGAACAACATAAAGTTCTCGCTCTTTATTATCGCGTTTTATTTTCTTAACAAGAACGCCTTCTCGCATTACAAAATCTCTTACTTTTTGTTTCTCTAAATTATCGGGCTCGCTTTTATCTTTTTGAAAAATACTTATAACCTCCATAATAACTGGATCAGATCTTTGGAATAAAAGAACCTCATCCTCCCTCTTATCGATACTCATAACTATATTACTACGTGAATAATCTAAATTATCATTAATTGGTGCTCGTGATAACGCATCTATATGTTGCATTTGTACTCCGCTTTTATGTTTAATTTCTACATCATACTCCGAAATATCACTCATCCATCGTGCAATTTGTGCATTTTTAGTTTTCCACGCATTTATATGAACTAAACATTGACAATCCGTTACAATCACGAATTTCAAACCTATCAATAACGGTCTTAATCTAGCTAAAGCCCATGCTATTGCCATTAGCTCTAACCTACTTAAGTGATATTTCGCTTCGCATTCAGTTGTGCTTCTACTTATCGCATAAACCAACTGCAAGGGATCCTTCTCAGAATCACTTTGCATTAACATTCCTCCTAGTCCTGTTGACGAAGCATCCGTATGTAACTCTGTTTTACTAGCTTGCGGATTATATAATTTAAGAACAGGCTTAAATACAAGTTTTGCTTTGATTTTCTGGAATGACTGTTCTTCATCGGCGGTCCATGCAAATTTCGAATTCTTTTTCAATAACATAGTCATTGGTCTCGCAATTTTAGCAAATCCCGGTACGAAACGCCTGAAGAAGCTCGCCAAACCATGAAATCGCCGCATCTCATGTTTATCTCTCGGTCGCGGAAACATCTCAATAGCTGTAATTTTCCTATCACCAGGTCGGATATTCCCCACTCCCAGAATGTATCCTAAATACTCTACTCGTCGTAATCCAAATTTACACTTAGCTAATCTTAACGTTAAGTGCGCGTCACTCAACAATGCTAGAACCTCCTCTAAGTTTTCCAATAGTTTCTCCCAATCAGAAGCGTATATGCAAATGTCGTCCAAAAAACTAAACGCAATCCCTCGTTTCTCGCGGTTCATAAAGTTTTATCCATCAGTTTGGCAAAATATCGCGGTGCGTTAGCTAGTCCAAACATAGCGCGTTCAAATTGTTCGGTTTGCGTTTCCGTGATAAACGCCATTTTCTCTTTCGCGTTTTCAGTTAGCGGCATTTGTAAATATCCCCACGCTAAATCTAAAGTAATAAAATACTTCGCGCCATTTAATTTGTCTAACAAGTCGTCAAAATTTGGAATAGGGTATGGTACTGTTTTTGTAATCTTATTTAATCTCCTATAATCGACAATCATTCGTCCCGTTCCATCCTTTTTACGTACGATCAACTCTGGACTCGCATATGTAGAGGTAGTTTCGGTTATAATGCCCGCCTTTCTGTACTCTTCAATAATATCATCCAAATCTGATCTATCGCGTGCATTCAATCGGTATGGTTTTGCTTGAACTACCACCTCGCTATCGACGTCAATATCCATTACTACTTTGTCTGTCTTACCAAGTTCATTTAAGTTTTTAGCAATACAGTGACGATATTTATTTAGTAAATTAACTAATGTAGTTATTTGGGGCTCTGTTATTTCCGTATCTACGCAAATTTCATCGTTCACGATTTCCTCACTCCGAGTTTCAGTAATTTTCATCTTCTCAATAGTTAAAATTGACTCCCCAATTTTGTCATTTATTTCAATTATTTCGCGCTTCTCACTAGTATTTGTAATGGGCAATATTAATTCAGTTGAATTTACTTTAACATTAATAAAATTAACTGATCCAGGTTCCAATTCTACTCTTTCTAACGCGCGTGCCTTCATCGATAACTTTTCGCTTACGCTATTTAAATCAACAACGGTAAATGTTAAATTAGTTCCATGTCTAGTGTAACTTAAATCCGGAATTTCCGTTAACGTCTGCCCTAAAATAATTTCATAGTTTTGCGCGGTATCTGGTACAATTCTTAAATTTAATAAACGCGGTATGAGGTTATTTACTTTTACCTCTTCGGTAATTATTCCGGGTGACTCAACTTTATTATTTCCAAAACTTAGACAAAAAAGTTTCAAAAACTGGGGATTTGGCACAGAGTTGAATGTATTTCAAGTATTTGAAACTCTACCTCATGAAAATCCATTTGGTGTCTGAGAAAGTCTACGCCAAACTTTTTTTTTTTAAAAAATTCATAGCTCTGAACAAACTGGGCTTAGGCACCTGGATTAAGTTTTTTAACAATAATTAGTTATATTTTTAACGTTTTTATGTATTTTACATGTACTAATATTTGAAATTGCTTTCTTAGGTCAATTTATAAAAATTTTTATAGGTGTAAGACCTCCAATGATAAGAAAACATGGGAATTAGTTAAAAAGATACCAAATGAAAAGGTACTAATGTAAAATGGGTTTATAGCAAATAATATGATGATATATATAAAGCGAGATTAGCTATAAGAGGATTTCATCAGAGATATGTTATCGACGATATATACGCTCCAGTTGCTAAAATGCAAAACTGAAAATTTTTTTTTTTCTTTTTGTAACCACAATGGCCTAATTATAGAACAGATGAATATAGTCACAGCATTTTTAAATGGAGAAGTAAGCTCGAAGGTATATGTCAGTCAACCGGAAGGTTATAGCGATGGAATAAACAAAGTTTGTAAATTACGTAAAACATTGTACAGACTGCGAGAGAGTCTAAAAGTATGGTATAAATGTCTGGATGAATATTTAACAAACATAAAATTTATACGAGTAATGTAGATTATTGCTTATATACTCAAGGTGAGGGTATAGATCAAATGTACTTATTAGCATATGTCGATGGCTTGTTAACTTTTAGTAAGATTAAAAAGAAAATTAATAATTTAAAAAGAATCTTGTCAGAAAAATTTAAGATGGAAGATCTAGGATAAGTCAAAGAATATCTTGGTATTAATATAGAGTATAATTATCGAAATTGTGATATGAAATTAAGTCAAACTAACCAGGAGAGTGCACTACCTTCGGGTCCTGGATTTGGCTCAAACTTTGGGATAAGTTTTTGGGTGTAGAAA
>JAYJLV010112742.1:0-11160 GCA_036873485.1 Torymus texanus | reverse complement strand
ACACACACACACACACACACACACACACACACACACACACACACACACACACACACACACACACACACACGCACATGGTCGTTTATAAATTTTCATAAGCCACAAAAGAGCGAAAGCTTTTTTCGAAAATCCCGAGAACCTATACGCGTTTGCGTGCACGACGAGCGATTATTTATTTTCGTGTGAATAAACTCGATTAAAGCTACGTGAACGCGTGTATATATGTTGTAGTGCGTGTGTATATATATATGCAGGTCTGAATATTCGATAGGCCGTTCTCGTATATACAATGTGAGAATATGAATAATTGGGTGGCGAGGTCCGTGAAAAAGTGCTTGCGGTGCACTGTACACGGTACGGTTGTGTTGTTGCTACTGCGGGTATATAGTCGCCACTGCTGCTCGTACCGATTACGTGCCTATATAGCGAGTATAAAATAAACTTTGGTGGTAAGGTCTACAACGTTCGAGATATAGTAATTTTATTTAGACTCTTGGAGGTGAAAATAATATAAAGTTGTTTGGTATATTGAATTGTTTAAGCTGGTCGATAACAGGTTTTTTTGTTCAACGTTTAACTTATCGGAGGTCCGACCTTATTTACTAATATTTAACTTTTCAATATACAATTATATTACGTTACGACAAGTTTTTCCTTGAAAGAAAAAAGAAAACCTAAAATTCCACCTAGACGTAAACCTAATATACCATTTTTCATTAGTAAACTCTCAAAGAATACTCCACACAGATGCTCGCAGCCACGTTTATATACACACATCTGCACTTTCCTCTCTCTCTCTCTCTCTCTCTCTCTCTCTCTCTCTCGCCGCAGTTGTTTCCAACCGATGTTCGCGTGCACGCCTGCGTGTGTATATATATGTGCATCGCGCTCGTCTCGTGCCTGCGCACACACTCCTCTCTTCTCTCTCTCTCTCCACCTCCTCTTCCTCTACTCGCCGGGAGTTCCTCCGGGTTCTTCGGTTTTGCTTTCGGGTGTGTGCGGGTGCGGTTGCGGGATTAGGTTTCGCTGCTCTTGCTTTACTCTCCTCCTCTTTCTCCTTCTCCTCTTCCTCTTTCCCCTCTCTTACATCCATATTTAGAGAGTGCACAGTAATACTACTACTACTCGAGAGAGAGAGAGAGAGAGGAAATCGCGGCATTCCTCGCGTAAAAAGATACACACCAACGTGTGTGTGTATATATATACGTATATACACTCACGTTGAACCGTTGTATCGAGCGAAAAGAAGGGGAGGAACGAGAGAATTAATGATTTTCCCCAGCGCTTTTTCTCTCGCCCTCCCTTACCACCACTACCACCACCATCGGTGGTATAACGCTTAGCCAAGATTTACCCAGGGTTTTCAGTTAATTAGGATGTTCACCCCTCCCAGCGTTGTTGAGAGACTTCTTCCGAGGTTTTCGCGCACGTATATATATGTGGATGACTGACCTTTATGTTAGTGTGTGTGTGTATCACGGGAATTATTAGCAAGAATGGAAGGGGGAATTTGGTTATCGGTGTATATAGCCGTAGGCACACGACGCGTGCGAGTATAGAGGTGCACGATGCGAGGGAGGCGTTTGATCGATTATGCTCGCTGCGTGTGCTGCGGGCTCTCTCTTTCTTTCTCTCTTTTTGTGTAGTGTTTCAGAACGAGGGATTAGGGGACTGGTAGTTGCTGCGGTTGTTGACGCGCGTATTGATTTTTTTTCTCTCTCTCTCCTATAGAGGTCTTATATATATATATATATATATATATATAGATGCGTGTGTTCGCTTGGTTGAGCATATGGTTCTTTTGAGGATATATGCGCAGGCTGCTTCTTTTTTTTGGTACGAGGTAGGATTGATAAAGTGGTTATATATACGTATATATGTAATAACTGTGGTTTCCTAGGTTGTTATAGGGAGTCTAATGCGGGGCTTCGTAATTTAATTTGTTTCTAGGTAGCATAGATGATCGCGTATATTCGTATATTTGTTTATGAATATTTTAGAAGTAAAGTGTATATGTAGGGGTATAAAAAGCTGCTGAAATATACAGCTAATTTAAAAATAAATGAATATTTATCTGCGGTTTCGCAGAGCAAGTAGAACCATGTCTTCGCCGGGGTGTATAAAAATAAAAAATTAAACAAATCAAATTGTTAAAACAGACCACTGTATTAATAATACATATATATATATATATAACGTTCGAAACAATTGCTAATTTTAATTCCTATATATACATATACAGCGAGCGATTTTTATTCCTCATATCACGACGGTATATATCAATAAGTAATCACTTTCATGCATAGAATAATTTTGTATGCATCTTGTACCGTGTAAATTATTCATGTAACATAGAAAATCGATTTTAATCCATCACGAGAACCTATACTCTCTTCTTCCTCCTCTCGTTCTCCTCTTTTAAAAATTTATTTCAACTCAAACACGCAAGCGCTAACACCAGCGTCTGATTTTTTATAAATGTTTATCGGATGCACGGGTTCTCCGGCAACGCGGGTATAAATTGAATAATTAAATAAACACGTTGATGGCATTAAATTTTATTTTATTCGTGTAATTCTTTCGGCCATCAGAGAATTTCCGCGTAACTTTTTTATATATACATATATATGTGTGTGGTATACGAATGCAATTCATTTTCTCGCTAATGTTTACATCACCGAATAAACCAACAAGAGAACACATTTCGAACAAATTTAATTTACCGCTCTTTATAACCTTACCAAATTAAGAAATATTTAACAAAAAAAAAAGGAAAAATCGTACGATGTACCTTCCCGCATGCATTCGTGAATTAAAAATAAAAAAAAACCTTCTGCAACGGAAATAAAATTTCTTTCAATCTCTCAACCCGCACACCCACACACCCATACGGTATACGCAAAGCATTTATGTCGATGCGCCAGAATTGCATCTGCAAATTAATTAACTTTCAAACCAACCCGCCACCTCGACACCATATATATATATATATGAAGAAGCTAAAACCACGCGCGTACCTCTATACTCCCGCAAAAAAATAATTCAATACATCCACGCTTCCTTTCTCTCTCTCTCTCTCCACTATATATGCACATCGCGCATCCACGTTCAAAAGCTTCCTCCGGCTCGACGCTCTCGTTTTGTCTTACATTTCACTCTCGAAAATAAAAAATAAAAAAAGAGGAAGCGTCGTCGTAGCGCAGAGCTCGCATATATGCGCACACGCGAGAGGTCGAGTGTGCAAAAGCTTTCGGTGCTACTGCATTTTTCTCTTTTTTTTCTCTCTCTCTCTCTCTCTCTTCTGTACGCTATATACCTCGAGCGAAGCGAGCAGCACAGTCGAGGCTCGAGAGCTTTTTTCTGCATCGCGCCTTTCCCGCGTTCCGCTATATAATGTAACGTCGTTTCGCGTCACCTCCATATACGCGCTTTAGCGCTGCTAGCGTGCATTTTCACGCGACGGCTTTGTTTAATATATGCAAAGAGAGAGAGGGAGAGGGAGAGAGCTTTTTTTCCTTCTCGCTTTTCGAGAGTACCACGTTGCCGCGGCTTTCGCTCGGACTTGGAAATTAGGTACGCGAGCGTGTGTGCTAGTGGTGAAGAGGATAAGAGAGAATATATATGTATGCGAGAGGATGAAATGTAGAAAATCTGCGTCCTTTGTATGCGAACGTGGGGATTATTTTTTTTTTTTTTTTTGAGATAGTGTTCGTGAGCCGCGGTCTCGGGTGTTGGTTTATTAAAGTATTTTGAAAATATGCCAGAGGTTGCAATTTTTTTCGTATATATATGGAGAATGTTTTAACTTAGATATAATTAAAATGATGGGATGAAATGATTATGTCGCAGTTTAATGTTTTATAATGTATATTTGGTTTTATTTGTTTAGTGTAGTGAGATTTGCGTGAATTAAATATTATGGGTAGAAGCTTTAGTAAAATTTAGTTAATGCTAGTATACATACAAAAATAGCTATTTTTAAAGATGTAAAGCTAATATTTCATAAAAATTCTGACGAATCGCACACATTTACTTTATTAAAAAATTTTTTGCTCCACTACGAAGCTCCAGTCATACAAGTATTATAATTTTCAGGAACTTTCGGACCCTGTCCATACGGTATAATTTTACTTTTTTATATCTATGAAAAGTAAACTTCAATGTATACGCAATTATTAAATTTCTGCATTTTCGCCGTAACCGCTGTTCCACTCTTTAATAACACGCGAATTAATAATCAATGGATTCGCATCGGCAACACAAAAAAAAAGGAGGAAAAATGTCTATTGACTCGAAATATGCAGAGTCGGTTGAATAAATGATCGTTCAACCAATGTAAAACGAGGAAAACCGTGAAACGAATTCCAGCGTAACAACGTACCTCTTTCCCCGCGTTGGTTTGGCAACAAAACAAACCACATTTTTCGAAATTCTCCGTTCCGAATAGTCCACGACACGTTGCCTCCGGCGAATACATACACAGAGAGAGAAGCTAAAAACCTGATACTATATATATACGCGTCAGCCGAATCGTACGTACAAAAGGTGGAAATTAAAGAACGACGATTTAACGAATAATGAATCGTAAACAATGGCGAACGGTCATATCAATCGTTTGCTCGTCGTGCAAATCGTTTTGAAAATCGCTGATTTGCGCGTATACTAATGAAACTCACGCCTGATAATAGCGTGTTCGTCGTGTATATATATATATATATATATATACACACACACACACACACACACACACACACACACACGAGTATACCGAGAACATAGCAGCATTGTATACATACTCACCGCCCACCCTGTGAAAAAACAAACCGTATCCGAAAGAGGACAAAGCGACTACACGGGAGTTGAAAACAATGGTGGAAAAAGCACGTAGGTAGACATATATACATATAGATATACACAGATAGGGACATTGGACAAGAGGATCGATCGGTATAACGCGAGGACGAGAGTTAAAATGATTTAGCAGCCGCGCGTACACCCGCGTCTGATTAATTTTTCGCGCGCTTCCGCGTTCTTTTATTATTTCCTGTGCACAGGATTCATTCGAAAATCGTCCGAGAGGAGGTAATGGCATATACGCGTGGAATGAGAGAGAAAGAGAGAGAGAGAGAGAGATGAAAGGCGTATGCGAGGGTGTAGAGGTATATAGCTCCGATGATAATAATTCAATTCGCCCCGAGGTGAGCTATAGATTTCGACGGTGGGAGGGGGGGAGATTCGGTATTTCATGATATCGGATTCCCAGACTGCGTTTTTATGAGGAGAAAGAGAGGGAGAGAGAGGGATAGATATAGGTATATAGAGAGAAAGAGAGCGAAAAATGCATAGAGAGATGTTTGAACGAAGAATTCGATATTGCGGATACTAAAATTTTGGACGCACTGTGTATAGGGTATATATATGTACGATTCTATTGAATTTCATACGATATAGACGCGTTTGTCCGAATATATGTTGTTCTGATATTTTCTTTTTTACAGTACACTTATGAAATATTCTGATATTGCTGAATGCAAAATATATATATATATATAGGTATATAACTATAGGTGAAAAGGTACGATAGTTTTTATCTAACATTATTTATATGTATATGTCGAATTCTATAGAATAGATTTTTATCTGAATAGAAACATAAAATTTTAATTTAGTAAGAATGATGAATAAAAAACCTTTTATATCTATTTGATGATTGTAACACATGACAATATATCTATACCTAAATAGAGAAGAATAAAAAACTTTTCCAATAATATTCGTACAAACACATATTCATAACGCTGACAATAGAAAATTTTAGTTTTCTTCGAGACCGGAAATATTACTTTAATTACCGTAAATTATAGCCGATGATTAGATGTATGCGTGTTTACGACCACCTATTAAGCTTTCCAACTCATAACTGCACGGTATGACGCGTTGTTGATGCGCAGTTATATACCTACTTCCCCAAGACATTTTCAGGAAGGTGATGAAACATACGATAAAGAGATAATTATACATTTACATATTACTTATATACATATTCAACAATTCAACAGACAATTATAATTAAAAAGTCATTTACTCTAAACGTGCGTATATAAACCAACAACAACTAATAACCAAAAAAAAACTAAACTACACATTAAAAAACAAGCTAACGTCGCATTCGTTTATAACTATAACAATAACAATTCTAAACTATCGTTTCTATCATTCAACCGAATCACGCAAACAAAAAAAACACAACCAACTGATTCGTTCCTAAAAAAAAAACCAATCCTAAAACTCTCGACTACTATTACTACTACTACTACTCTCCGAAAACTGCGCGTACATACCTCATCCCTATGCAACCATTCTACGCTCACCGTTATCCACTCTTGCCGAACGCATTAATTAGAACGCAATCAAACACACACCCGCACATATACATATACGCGCTCGTTTCGACGAACCCTCGCAATTTTTTTCCCTCTACGCTCGTGTGTCCATCCATCCGAAAAAAAGCCTCTAGCGAGAGAGAGAGAGAGAGAAAGCGAGGGAAAAAAACAACAACGTTGTCGGAAAAAAACTCCATTCCAGTCGCTCGCGCTAAAGGGAGCGTTAAATGCAAACTCGCGGCGCGCGTGCGAATGTTTGTAATACCTGTACACTCGTACAGAGAGAGAGAGAGAGAGAGAGAGAGAGAGAGAGAGAGAGAGAGAGAAGGGAAGAGGGGGGAGGAGGTACACACTATATACTCTCGAGCGTGCGACAGAATCGAAATACCTTTGTGTCGGATATCGAACGGTGCTGCTGCAGCAACAGCACAAGCGCAGGGATTGATGGCCGGAGCCAATTGGCAGGTGGTAGCGTGAAAGCGGCCCGGTCGCCACTTGGCAAGAATAATGCAATTAACCAATAAACACGTTTTCGAACTAGTGGACGGCTCTGATGCGTATATATGTGTATGCGTCGAGTGAACGAGAGAGAGAGAGAGAGAGAGAGTGGGAGAGATTCGAGAGGGTAGGTGTGTGGAGTGCGTGGGCGGTGAGAACGATCATCAAGGTCATTCCGCGCGATGCAGCCGCGGTTATATAGCGCGAATGGTTGGCCTTTCATTCACGCGTGTATATATGTATAGGTAGAGGGTGTGGAAGAGGACGATATAGAGAGAGAGAGAGAGAATGAGAGAGTGAGAATTTTGTTTTTGTTTTTTAGAGTAGAAGTGTTTATTGTTTTAGGCGAGGACCCGTAGTGTGTGTGTGCGAAGTGGCGGTAATTGTTGTCGAACGCGGATGTATAGATTGACTTTTTTTTGTACTCTGGATGCGATGTGTTATAGAAGTGAAAGTTTTTTTTTTTATTTATACGTAGAGTATGTAGTGATTGAAATTTGAAATTATCTTTTGATGGTTTAAAATTAAAAATTTTTCAAAGTTATTTGGTAACATTTGGTTAAATCTAATAATGATTTGATGTACAATTAGTGGATTGTATTATTTGATTGAGATAGTTATTTAAAATATATGCGTTTATAGAAATGTTTTTATTTTGTAAAAAAAAAATATTTTATTTAAGAAAACATTAGTGGATTTAAATATAATAGTATATCAGACTGAAGTAAAATACTAATGACATGAAAGAAGATTTGCTTGGATGCGGTAATTTACTAAAACCGATTTACGGAGAGTGCGTTGATCTGCCGCATATTATTTGTTCTAGCAATTCTCCAAAATGCTGTAACATTAGACACGACGCCATTAAATCTATATTTTTAGAAATTCCTCACATTAAATAAACGACATTTCGTTCTAATTCCTATATGATAATCTTTTGATATGTATTACAGAATTCCCGTCAAACCACAAATTTCTTATCTTAATCCAGCTTATTTGATATTTTTCAGACTCTCAGATCAAGAAAAGCTTGAGATACGATATACAATGACAGCGTTAATTATAGGTATTATAAAAGAAATTCCTTCACATGATAAAAAAAAAGAATAAACAACAAATTGCGATAATTCCAACGACTAAAACCGGATACACTCAAACCGCACCTACTTAAGATCATAACTTTAGAGAAAATATTGATACACTCCAACTGTCAACATGTATATTCATCAACCGAACGATTTCATTACGTTTCCCAAAATATAATTACGCAGTAATACTCGTACCCGCTTTGCAAATCAACCGCAATTTATATTCCTCTACGTAGAAATTTCACAATCACACTCTTTCCACCTCCTATACTTCTCTCACGATCGTTCGCGTATCATAAGTTAATTATCACCGATAAAAAGCACTCGAAATCCCGCGTTATCACAAACCGCGCGCTTGCACTCTCTCTCTCTCTCTCCCTCTCTCGTACCAGCAGCAGTCCTGGCGAAATTGATTACATTATAAATCAAGTATATGCGCGCGGGTCCCTGGCTACAACATACACACGTACGTGAAATGCACTCTCTCGATTATAAACGTACGCCTGTGCTGTATACATATATATAGTGTCAGTACCGCGCGGCGAGAGCGGCCAATTCAATAGCCCGCGCGATTAGCGATAAGGGCGCATTGATAACGGGAACGGAGAGCAATTTATTGACACATGAGCGTGTGTGTGTATGTATACACCATATACACATAGCCGTAGATTTGAGCGTATACCGGAAAAACGAGCGAGAACCGGAGAGAGATAGAGAGAGTATTATCGTATTCGGAAACCCGTTGGTTATCTGCGTGTACGAAGGTATAGTGTATGGGTCTATATATATATATATATATATATATATATATATACGGAACGTGTGCACTACGTAATGAGTATAGCGATGATGACTGTCGATTGCGAGAGAGGTGAAGTTGCATCGTCGCTGGGGACGAGTTTGTATGGTCGCATGCGGCGAGTGTATATAATGCGCGTATGTGCGGTGAGAGTACGAGGATTTAGAGAGATAAGTTTTATGTAAGAGTCTTTTCGCGTTCGTTAAGATTGCAAAAAAAAAAGCCGGCTGTGGGGAGATAACAGCACCGCAGTTTGGTATTATCGTTTCGAAATTGTTGCCGTTCGGTTGTAACTGTATGTGAGTGTGTAGTTGTACTATGCAATGTGAAGCGTTGACCATAGCCGCAATAACGACTATGTTTTAGCTTCGTTAAATTTCGGTTCACCTCCGGTAACTTGTAGATTTGTCGTGCATTGCAAGGTTTCACTTCGGTTTACGATCGGACTTTTCAATAATCATATTCACCTATATTTTATTAGTAATTATATATAAACGTAAACAAAGTCCTTGCTCATATATATAGATCCATACTCATAAAAATCGGATTTCTAGTCAAATGGATGAATCCTCTTAACTAAATTCTACTTCGCTGTAGAAGAAAACAGTTGATATTTAGAATACAAATTTTATTTAAAGAATTTTCTATTCTTCTTAAAAAAATACATTCTTTTAATCTCAAGAGGGATAATTATTCATTCAAGACAAAATATTTCTTGGTAAAAATCAGCTATTCTGTAAATAAAGGAAGTCATCTGAAACTCATATGAATTCAGCTATCTTGTTTGTAATTTTTATTTTTCTTAAAAAATTATTACTATTTTATAGAAAATGTTATTTTCTTCTTAAAGTTAGAGAAAAAATACTTTCACTAAAAGGAATATATTTTAGATTATTTTCTGCTTAACTATAAACCATTTCTACTTGGTCTATACAGCCCAACAGATTCCTTTTAAAAACCCAACCCTTTAAAAAACCATCGTTCAACAACCCCCACCGCGACAACGCGATCAAAAAACCAACAGCAACACTTGCGTTTCACACATATGCATTACAATCATGCCAGTAGCACAGGACGATAGCATCGTGCGAAACCGATAGCTCTTAATTTCCATCAAAACTGAAAATTCGCCACAGCCAGGATTAAAGGGTTAACGCACGGCCGATCAACCGGCTGCGTTGCCACGGGCCGTTTATCTCTCGTTGTAACGTTCCTGGCCACATCTATATATATATATATATATGGCCACTACAGTGTGCTAGTCATAAATTTTCTTCGCAGTATATACTATACCCCAAGCTCGCTCTACATATTACACGAGTAATACAGATAAGTATGCGTAAGCGCCGAGCGACCGTGTGCGCATAAATTTCACCGAGGGAAAAGGGGTAAAAAATATAGTACCGATCGGAAGCGAGAGAATCGATTCGTTTGTAGCTTTTTAGTGAGCGCCTGGGTTTGTGAGAATCAATATATATAGGAGTGTAGGTCCGTTATCAGGTAATTGCGAGGTTCTCAGGGGATAAACGTTAGAAATGGGCGTGCGCATGTATATAGTGGTCGCGTCTTGTTTGTAAAGTCAGATGAAGCGGTTCGAAGGGAAAAAAGGGGTTCTGGATGGATGCGCTTTTTTTTATTGAATATGAGGTGGGGTGGGTAACGAGAGGGGAAGTTTAAAATTTCAAGAGATGTGGATGTGATGCACTTTTGATGTAGGAAGTGAAAATTTACTGTATGGTTATGGATTTTTAACTCAGGTATTTAATATAATGTTATTATTTGCGATTGTTTTATCGGCAGTTAATTTGACATGTATAAATAGATAAATTATGTGTGTGTGTGTGTGTGTGTGTGTGTGTATATATATATATATACATATATATATATATAAATTATGTTAACGCGTTATTGCGAAACGAGGTTAAAGCTTATGCTGATGGAAGCAATTAATTCTTTTATATAATGAAAATGTACATATATATGTTCGAACGATAACAAAGTTTAATATCGATAAATACTGCCTACAAGTTCATTACAAGCAAATTTACAAATTCTCATGTCGAATTCGCTCATTTATTTGTGTGTATACGCAGATTGTAAAACGTGGCTGTAAACAACCAAGTTGATTGTAATATTTAAAATACTTCGAAAGTACGTAGCTTAAGGATGATTTTGTAAAAGACTTGTGTTTCAATTATTGTTTAGTTTTTAAATATTTAACTTTAATTATCTCCGGACAAAGCGCAAGTTTCGCAAGGTAAAGCGAATTTTACGTAACTCAAACAGAAATGTTATTATCAACATTTCCAATATTCCTGGTTGCTCCTGCACGTAAATGAATACATAGATAAAGTTAATTAAAAGTAAATAATCGTAAAAAATATATATATAT